>PVIU01001601.1:0-205415 GCA_004026605.1 Ondatra zibethicus | reverse complement strand
GGATGGAGATAGAGACAGAGACCCACATTCACATCAGAGCAATGGACTGAGCTCCCAAGGTCCAGTCGAAGAGCAGAAGGTGGGAGAGGATGAGCAGGGAAGTCAGGACCACGAGGGGCTGGTCCACCCACTGAGACAGTGTGCCTGATCTAATGGGAGCTCACCAAGTCCAGCTGGACCAGGACTGAATGAGCCTATGATTAAGCCAGAATCTCTGAGTGTGGCTGCCAATGGGGGCTGACTGAGAAGCCAATGAAAATGGCACTGGGACCTATCTCTTCTGCATGTATTGGCTTTTTGGGAGTCTAGTCTGTATGGATGCATACCTTCCTAGGCCGGGATGGAGGGGGGAGGGCCTTGGGCTTCCCACAGGGCAGGGTACCCTGCCTCCTCTTAAGGAAGCAGGGGGAGGGAGGAGGGTTAGTGGGGGAGCGGGAGGGAACTGGGAGAAGGGGAGGAATTGTAATTTTTTTGAATGAAAAATAAAAGAATATTAAAAAAAAAAGAAAGTTGTGCTACAGAGTCATGGGAATAAAAACAGCATGGTACTGTCACAGAAACAGACACATGGATCAATGAAACAGAATAGAGGACCCACAGAATAACTCTAAAATTAAAAACAGACCTTTTATATGACTCAGCTGTACCATTCCTAGGTATTTAGCCCCAAGACTCCAAATCAACCTATGACAGACACTGACATTTATCGCAGCGCTGTTCACAACTGCTAAGCCATGGAACCAATATAAATACCCATCTACAATCAAAGAGATAAAGAAAATTCCATTGTATAGTTTATATATACAATGGAATTTTTTCTGCCATAAAAAGAACGAAGTTATGTCATTTTCTGGAAAAATAATGCAAATGAATATAATCAAATTAAGTAAATTAAGGTGGTCTCAGAAAGACAATATTGTAAGATTTTTTTCTCATTCCTGGACTATAGGTATATAAAATGGTGTATGTACATATGGCATAAAAGTATAAGCAAAATTATCTAGCAGAGCAAAGGGGACTAATGGGAGGGAAGAGGCACAAGGAAAGAGAGATAGCAGGATATGAGGGCAATATGCTCAAAGTACAGTATAGAGGCCAGCAAGATAAGAGGGTAGAGGCACTTGCTGCTAAGCCTGAGATGACTTGAGTTTGATCCTTGGGACCCACGTGGTAAAAAGACAGAACTGATTCCTACAAGTCATCCTCTGACTTCTACATGAATGCCTTGTCACATGAAATCTACACAAACATACACACACACACATACACTATATACCACAAATAAGTAAATAAGTAAATAAATAAATAACATTAAAAACACTTCAAAGTTTATTATCTACTTGCATGAGAACTTCTGTTATGTAACTCTGTATAACAAAATGAAAGAGACCATGACGCATGCTGAATAGCTGTTCCATTGTGTCTCCCATAATCGTGAGTCAGTCTTCCTCAACACCTACAGGAAGACAGAAAACTTGTGATCATTCAAACACGTGTATCCTCTTGTCTTCAGCTATTGGGAGTGCCACGCGCAAGAGTGTGCTGCAGAACACAAAAGGAGACAAAATTGTTCATAGTGAGCTTAGTCGCCTCCTCAGAAAACTCTGGGTGCTTGGGCTTAAGAACTGTTTATTAGAAGAAGGTCTCAGAAAAACATACATAATCTAAACTGGTTGTCAATGTGTGTCAAAATAATTTTCCCATTTAAAACTGTAAGATTACTATCTCATATTAATAAGACTTCTACTATTTTTAATCCACAGTTCAAAATACTGAAAAGAGAAGCTGGAAAAGACACTAGAAGTTGCAACAATCTCCCATGTATGAGGACTGGGCTAATTAGTAATGTCCAAACATCCATACTACCTAAAGCAATCTACAAATTCAGCACAAAACTAGTATAAAAATTCCTGCAATAGTCCTCACAGAACTATGAAGAAAACATCCAAAATCACACATGAGAATGCAGAGAACTTTAAATAGTCAAAGCAATCCTGAATAGAAGGATCAATGCAAAGGGCATTATTGTACATGATTTCAAATCTCACAGAATCCTGCTAACAAAACCAGCATGTCACTGGGCTAAAAACAGACTCCCAGACCACTGGAAAAGATGAAGAAGTCGGTCAATGCATCTTCAGCCAACTTATTCTCAACAAAAAGCTCAAAAACATGCTTTGGAGAAAGGGTGATTTTTTTTTCAACAAATGATGCTGAGAAAAGAATATTTGTGTGTATAAGAATGAAACTAGATCCATGGGTCTTGCTTTGTTCAGAAACCAACTCAAAATAGATCAAAGATCTTAATATAAGATTCGTGACAGTGAAATAAAGGAAATGAAAGTATAGAAGGACAACATATAGGCCTGGGAAACAATTTCCTGATTAGGGCTTCAGCAACTCAGAGAACAAGAGCAAAAATTGATGGGTGGGATACATGAAATGTAAAAGCCTCTGTGCAATAGTAATCAAGAGTGAAGAGTCAGAACAAAGAATATGGAAAGCATCCTTGCCAGCTATTCTTCTGAGAATTAACATCAAGAATATATAAGAAACTCAAAATTATCTTAACAAAAAAAATCCAGTCAATAAAATGTCAAATGTCCTCAAGATGTATTTCACACACACACACAAATAAGTACAAATTGTTGCAAGGAGAGGGCCAGGCCGCTTGTTTGTCCTTGCTGCCTGGCTAGCTTAGCCCCAAAATAACCACACAGAAACTGTATTAATCAAATTACTGCTTGCCCATTAGCTCTAGTTTCTTATTGGCTAATTCTTACATCTTAATTTAACCCATTTCTATCAATCTGTGTATTGCCACATGGCAGTGGCTTACTGGGTAAAATTCCCAGCATCTGTCTCCAGCGGATCCATGGCGTCTCCTCACTCCCCCTGTCCTTCTCCCAGCATATGGTTCTGTCTTCCCTGCCTACCTAAGTTCTTCCCTATCAACATGCCCAAAGCAGTTTTTTTTTATTAACCAATGAAAGCAACATAAAGACAGAAGGATCTCCCACACCAAGAAATGGCCAATAATTACAGAAAAATTGCTATACATATTTAAGCAATCAGGAAACTACAAAACTCTTATCAGAAAATAAGAATAGCTCTTATCAGAAAAACAGAAAGAACATAATGCTGGTGGGGAGGTAGAACCTTTAAACACCATTGGTGAGGGTATAAACTGGCACCACCACTCACAAATTAGCATATAGGTCCTCAAAAATTAAAAACAACTATACCACTACTGGATAGAAACATGAAGGAAATACAAAAGGTCACCCACATACCTGCGCTTATGATAGCTCCACTCACAGTCACAGAAGTATAGATGGGATCAGCCTATGTGCCCATCAACAGGCAAATAGATAGATTTCGTCTATATACAAAATGCTGCACCATTCAGCCATAGAAATTAAATTCTGTCATTCTCAGAAAATGAATGGAACTAAGATATTATGTTAAAAACAAACCAGATAGTAAAACAATTATCATGGTTTTCCCCCATGTATAGGAACAGAAGAAGGGGGAGGAGGCATAAAGATGGCCTGAAAGCAGGAGAGAGTCTCTTAGGGTCTGGACAGGTGGTCAGGTGGATGAGGGGGAAAGGGGACATAGAGGAAGACAAGGCAGGATTAAATGGAAGACAGGACAGGATCAAAACTTGTTAGAAACAGGCATGATGTATGTATGCTTTTAATCTCAGCACTTGGGAGGCAGAGGTGGGCAGATCTTTGTGATATTGGTTATTTGTGTGTATGATGTTTGTGTTTAGACCTGGTCTACAGCCTGGTATGTTATAGATCAGCTGTGGATATATAGTGAGACCCTGTCTAAATAAAAAAGAAAGAAAAGAAACCTTATTCTGTATATGTATAAAAAAGCCATGGCGAAAACCATTACTATGTACAAGCAGTAATTACATAAATAATTTTAAATCCACAAAAGATAATGAATGGGACAGTGAGGTAGACACTTCCAGTCCTTATGCACTGCTGTAAATAATACAGAATATAAAAAGGTTCAACCTCTGTGGAAAACAGTATAGAGGTTCCTTAATAAATGAACAAAGAGAATTATCACCTGATCTAGCCATTCCACATCTGATATACACACACAAGGATTGAAGGCTGGGAGCCGAAGAGATATTTCTGCACCTATACTCACGACAGCATTGTTCACAATGGCCAGGACATGAAGGCAGCCCAGATGTCACCAAGGAGTGAGTGTATATATATGATATTATTCAACCTTTAAAAGGAGGAAAATCCTAACACACACTACAGTGTGACGGAGCTGGAGAACATTAGCCCGGGAGAAACAGGCCAGTGACGGGGAAAGCAGCTTGAAACAATGTCCAGGATGTGACTCTCTAAACTGCTTACATTCTTAGAGAAAAGAGGGCTGTGGCTGCCTGGCGCTGGGAGAGAGCCACGCGACAACGTTTCAGTCTGGAATGACAGGGACATTCTGGAGACGGGTAGTGATATTAATTGCACAATGAAAGCACTGCTGGTGCCTCTGAACTGTACACTGAAAATGGCTTAAATGATAAACCTCATATAATATGTATTTTACCACAATATAAAGAAGGAAGAGTCAGAAGCATTTGGGTCCAGATAGAACCAAGTGAAGTCCCTTATTGAAGGTTTTTTTTTTTTCCAGAACTTTCCTCCAGCTGTGACCCATTTGTCCCAGCACATTTTTAGGGTCATCATCATTAATGACTATTTATCCCATTACACTTAAATTTTCAAGTTATGGGGACATGTCTGTCTTGCTGACTCTCAGAGCCAGCACTGAGCATTCCACCACTCTCTATGACCTCCAGAAGAGTCATGCAAAGAGTACATTTGAGGACACAGTGTCGCATGCCCAGAACTCCAATCTGAAATTCTGGACCCATTTCTTTGTCACCCAACTTCTGCTAATTCAAAGTCCTATGTCTTCGTTAGGGTTTCTATTGCTGCAACAAAACACCGTGACCAAAAAAGCTAGTTGGGGAGGAAAGGGTTTATTTGACTTATACTTCCACATCATAGTCCATCACTGAAGGAAGTCAGTACAGGCACTCAAACAGGGCAGGAACCTGGAGGTAGGAGCTGATGCAGAGGCAGAGAAGAGAGCTGCTTACTGACTTGCTTCCCCTGGCTTGCTCAGCCTGCTTTCTTATAGAACACAGGACCACCAGTCCAGGGAGCACCACCTACCATGTGTTGTAATGAGAGGGCCCGCTTGTTCTTCCCGGCTGCACGGCTTGCTTAGCCCCAAAATAACCACACAGAAACTGTATTAATTAAATCACTGCTTGGCCCAGTAGTTCTAGCCTCTTATTGGCTAACCCTCACATCTTAATTTAACCCATTTCTATTAATCTGTATATTGCCATGTGGCAGTGGCTTACCAGGAAAGATTCTAACCCACTTCCGTCTCAGGCGGAGGATCCGTGGTGTCACTACTCACTCTCCTCATTCAGTTCTGTTTTCCCCGCCTACCTAAGTTCCACCCTATCAAAAAGCCAAGGCAGTTTCTTTATTCATTAACCAATGAAAGCAACACATAAACAGAAGGACCTCCTACACCAGCCATGGGCTGGGTCCTCCCCCATTGATCACTAATTCAGAAAAAAATGCCTTACAGTTGGATCTCATGGAGGTATTTCCTCAACTGAAGCTCCTCCCTCTCTGATGACTCTAGCTTGTGTCAAGTTGACACACAAAACCAGGCAGTATACCCTACATTACAAAAAAGAAAAGAAAACGTGGAATGTATTTAACACAACTTTCTCCTTACTTTGCCCAATATGGCATCTGTTAGCCATGAGGGGCTGGCTATTTAAACTTAAATTAATTATAACTGAAGGAGACTAAGAAAATTCAGTCTTCTAACTGCATTTCACATGCCCCAAAGTCACCTATGGCTTGTAATTCTATTAGTCAGTTCAGGTCTAGATCATTCTGTGACTTCAGAAGATGCTATTGGATAATGCCACTCTACCAAAGGAAGAGAAGAAAGCAGTTATTCCAAGCTTTTCTTCAATGGCACATTACTTGGTCTGTTCAATGTTGGCTTACAATAGCTCAGAATTTCAAAGTTGCTGAGCAGCCATCACCTCAGGGAGTTGGGGGCATGTCCGCACCTAGCCAGCCACTAAGGAGATTCCCCTGAGAAACTCTCCCAAGTGAGGTTCCATTGCATAGAGGATTCAGAAACAGTGGACTCTAGACATATGAAAACAAGTAGGGACATAGGACTCATTTAACTCTCTCTGTAGATGGCAGAGGGAGATGGTGCCAGGATGGTTTAACCCAGGGCTTCTCCATGTTGGCTGTACGTAAGAATTCTCAGGCTTTCCCCAATACCAAGGGACTGGAATCCTAGAGGACAATGAAGATATGCATCATAGGTCAGAGTCCTCAGGACTTACAATGTGTACAGATGTCCTCAAATCACAGGGACCTAATGATTTCAAAGCAATTCCCATTCAGTAGAAATGACACTTTAGGTTTTGAATTTACATCTCTCCCCCAGGAAATTGATACATGGTACAACCTCTCTTAATACTGGCCATTGAACCACAACTCCCATAAGCCCCAAGATCACTAAGGGAAGCAAGTACCCAGCTACCCATGTCCCTGATAGCTTAGCACCTTAAATAAATGTTTTACTTAAGAGAGTTGGATTTCACAATGGACATACACACAAGAATAGCCTTGGTCAAGGAACTTTTGTATAATTGCTACTTCTGAATACTTTCAAATGACTCTTTTGTATGGGAAATCCATCTGTATATGTGTTGCTCTTATTGGTTAATGAATAAAGAAGCTGTTTCGGCCAGTGGCTTAGCAGAGTAGAGCTAGGTGGGAGAAACTAAACTGAATGCTGGGAGAAAGAAGGTGGAGTCAGTGAGACCCATGGAGCTGCCAGCTGAAACCTTGCCCAGTAAGCCACAGCATGTGGCAATGCACAGATTAATGGAGATGGGTTAATTTAAAATATAAAACTTAGCCAGAAATACGCTTAAGCTATTGGCCAAACAGAATTGCAAATAATATGGTTTCTGTGTGGTTATTTCACGGCTGAGCAGCCGGGAACAAACAAGCAGCCTCCGACAACAACTCTTCAAAATGTTTTTTTATATTTTTTTATTTTTTGAGATTATAGTAAATTACATCAATTTCCCTCTCCCTTTCTTCCTTCTAATGCCTCCCATCTACCTTCCCTTGTTCTCTTTCGAATTCATGGCCTCTTTTTCTTTGATTTTTGCTACATATGTCTTAGTCACTGTTATACTGTAGTGAAAAGACACCATGACCAAGTCAGTTCTTGTAAGAGAAAGCATTTAATTGAAGGCTTACAATTTTAGAGGGTTAGTACAAGCCAACAGAAATGGTGCTGGAGCAATAGCTGAGAGCTTTACATCCTGATCCACAGGTGACAGGTGGAAAAGGAGGTCCTGGGCCTTGCATGAGCTTTTGAAAACTCACAGCCCACCCCCGTGGCACACCTCCTCCAAGAAGGCCACAACTACTAATCTTTCAGAAACAGTTCCATCAACTATGGACCATTCAATGGGGGCCATTTTCATTCAAACCATCAAGTGTGTGTATGTGTGTGTGTGTGTGTGTGTGTGTGTGTGTGTGTGTGTGTGTGTGTGTGTGTTCATTACACCCACAGATAAGTGTAGTCCTCACCCTTCAACAGGAAAATTACCCTTTACAATAGGCAGAGGTCATTCTTTTAAAAACCACAACCAATCAAAATGCAGAGTTGTGGAGCCCAGTTCCAACTAAAACATCTACAACACAACTCCTGTACCTAAGGTTCATGGGTTATTGCAGAAGAAGGACAGAGAGATTGTAACAGCCAGAGGAATGGGGAGTTTGCTATGAGATTGTGACTCCTAGGAATGTCAAAAGCTACACCCATACGGTTTCTTCAACATGCCTGTTTTTGAAACATTTCAATGACATTTATGTGGCAATTTTCTCTTGAAAGTCACTGGAGCCCTGGGTGAACAATACCCACTTAGAACCCTTTGGTCTCCAACTTGACCTGCGCCTCCAGCCATGCATTATTGGAAAAGTATGACGTGCTATTTGTGGTCCTTTTTGTAGGTTTGATGTGTAGTCTGCACACATGGTTGATTCCATCACCAAACGTACCTGCAAGCAGTGGTCAGTATTTAGTCATGACTAAAAAGCAACTAAAAATAACTTTTTCCTCTCTGCTAGTAGGAACTATTCTGAGAACTAAGTTGTATAATCACCAAAACCTCCCTTGTGCCAAAAAATGTTAGGTTCACCAGCAGCAAGAGAAGGACTTCAGTTCTGGTACTAGAAGTGACCTGGAACTATCACCACCCAAAGACCTCATTACACAAGAGGGGCCCCAAGAGAGGAAGGGCTTGGGGGGTGATAAAGGGAGAGTGCTTGGAACTGGACCTCAGGACCCTCCCTCCCACTTTGAGTTGCCACAGTGAAAGAAAAAATGTAACCAAACCACTTTAAAATTCAAACTGTAAAGTTACACGGAGTCGTCAAATACCTTCCAGGTCCTTGCAATATAGAAATGTAGATAGCAATTTACCAACATTTAGGAAAAAGGAAATGTGGTGTGTGTGTGTGTGTGTGTGTCCTTTCAAACTAAACACAGCCCATGCACAGTGGTCTCAATAGCTTACCTTGTCCCTGCTCAAACATCTCAGATGACATGTGATCACATCCCACCTGTGGGCCCACTGGATAGCCTGTCCCATAGCTTACTTCAGCCTCAGAGCTGTCTTCTGGGGTACCTTCTAATATTACATCCACTATTCAGATTAATAAACTGAAGCTTCCCAAAGGACACATGGGTACCCCTAGGGTTCTAAGTGAGAGAACTGACACTTGAACTCTGACCCTCCTATTTGACCCCAAGCTCTGTATCCCATGATTGATTACCAGCATCAATCCCAGACTTCCAGAAAACTCACCTCAGTGCTTCTGCCCATAACTTCTTTCCTTCACCATAGGTCTCAAAAACTGCCTCGAAATGCTTCAAAGTATAATTCAGAAGTCCCCTTCTGTGATGATTAAAACCCTCTGCTTCAATCTCCTACTATTACACACTGGTTCTTGTTTTCTGGAACCATTTATATAATCTAATAAGATCAATAACCCAGAGGAGAGTCCAGCGTCCAGGCTCAGAACTGACTCTGCCTACTGTATCCAGTTAGGATTGATAGCATGTCCTAGCCAAGTGTCCGTTCCCCATGTCAGGCTCTTCCTGCTTGGATGCTCAGATCTCACACTGATGACATGCTTCACAGAAGCTACATACACTCATGCCCACCTGTTCCTATGTTCAAGGATTAACTCATGTTTCTCTCCTCTTGATTCCTCACACTAGACTCTAAACACATAGGCCCTCATACACTAGTCACCCTTGGACATAACTGATCTCACTCTGTGTCCAGAAACATGAGGCTTACTGATTTTCATCATTAGAGAATTGTTCTCAACACAAGATAGATATTACTTTTAACACTTTTGCCACCCCAGGGAAACCTGACCCTCACTCGCACACCAACAGACAGGCTAAGTATAGCTCCGAGTGGCCTCAGGAACTCTCACCTGTTGCTTCTGGCAACCAGATAACAGGTTGTTCCTTTAAGACTATTTCTAATGATTCTGTGCTTTGGGTCCTAAAAATGGAAAAGGAATCAGTGTAGGGAACTTTGCTAAGCTTCTTTGAATAGACTGATTCCATTTGTTCATTGAATAACCTGCCATCCACTCATATCTTGTGTGTGTGTGTGTGTGTGTGTGTGTGTGTGCACGCGTATATGTGTGCGTGCACACGTGCAGGAGCATGCATGTATTTATGAACAACTAAATACACATTTGCACACAGACACAGTGTGCTCTGGTTCATCCCTAAAGATGTCACTGTTTCGTAGGAAGGACCAATGGCTATCTGACAATATGATAAAAGCACATATAGTCATTGAGGGCACACAGGGTAGGTGCTGACTCTCAAACAGAAGTGGTTTCCCAAGGAGGGGCTTCTGGTCCAGGTGTCTGCCTTTCCCTAATATCCATGTACTAAAATGCTAGCCTTCAGTGTGGTGGTATTGGGAGAAGCTACTTTGAGGGATGAAGCCTTTCTGGTTGAGCCTTATAATAAGGACTCTAGTGAGCTCTCCTTCCACTTTGTGTATTGGGAAGCAGGCCCTCACCATACTGGACACAGACCTACTATAACCAGCCTCAGGGCTGTGGGAAATGCACGTCTCCTGTTGATATGCCACTGTGTATGATATTTGGTTGAAGCAATCCACACCAAGGCAGTGGAGACACCTGACTTGTACCTCTTACAGCTTGCCAGGGGAAGGAAGTCTACTCAAAGCTAGTTGAATGCAACAGATGAATGAGTAGATACACAGAGGAGTGACGAAACAGATATGCAAACAAGGACAATAACCTTAAGAGCAGTTGCCCAACCTGCATTGAAGATAAACAGAGAACTGGTGACTACACACCCTGGGAAACACTTTGTACAAAGAGAGACACCACTTTCTTGTCCATTCTCCCTTTCTGCTGTGTAGAATGTAGATACAACAGCTATCGCTCAAGCATCCACAATGGATTAGGATGTGGGAAATAGAAGAACAGAAAGCAGGAGCCTAGATCTTTCTGGCTTAGAGGAGCAGCCATATCCAACCTGGATTGTCTCCTTTCACCTTGTGGAGAAACAGCAAGCGTTTTGGGGTTAGGTTCATTGTGAATTTGGGCCTTCTAGCCATTACTAGCAGGGATTATTGCTAATCTTGTTGCTGCCTGATATCGGTAACAACAATGTGGTCCACTGCTTTTCCCCTAAATTAAACATTTGTCATGTGCCGAATGGCACTGATTAGCGGGACAACAGATGCTGCTCTGCACCATGGGGCATCCCTGTCTGTCCTCCACACCACATTTCACCCTGGGTGGGGGGTGACCACAATAGAAGGCTGTACATTTTGCAGCTGAATAAGCAAACCATCCAATCTGCATCATTCTGTTCTGGTTTCTCAGGGCCTATTTCTGGCTTTTGTTCTGCCCCATTGAATACTGACAAAAACTCCATCCATCTTCCAGCCCACACAGAACCCAGAACTTCACCAATCAGGGCATCTTTCTCTTCACTGAGGCAATAGAAACATCTACACTCTTCCCCCCAATGACAAGGCCCTGAGAACGATCTTACTTTCATTAATGACTGACTGCATTTATTAGGGTTATTTCCCCCTTTCCACTATTTCTGACAAAGATCCATAGATCCCATCCTATGGGAAGACACAGGATGAACAAAGCCCTCTTTGGCCTCTGAGGTAAGACTCACACCACTCTGAAGCTGGCCCTCGGAGACCTTTCTGTGGATCTTTGTTTCCAGTGGCTTCTACTTTCTGAACACTAGGAGCTGAGAGTTTGCAAAATGTCTTTGGTCTGAGCCAGCTAGTCTAAACACCAAAATGCCTGGGCTCTCAGACAACAAGGAATTTACCCACAAAGGGGCTCTTCTCTCAGGTTCCTGGGCAAGAGCCACAGGAGTTTCCTCATGATTTTATGAAACACTTATCTTGCTGTGGATTAAATTATACATGTTTAAATGTAAATTTATGAATGATAGCAATCACTGTGGAAATAGTCATTACTTATTGCTAAGGGCCCTTTCCACTCCTTATAACACAGAGCAAGGCCATAAGTGAACCATGTGACGTCATGCTGAAGCAACCCAGACTTAATACGAATGCTCACTGAAATTCATGTAAAAATTCTAAGTTTCTATCAGATTTTGTTTTTGCTAGATGTCAAAGCAGCGCAATGATTTAGCAGAAAGAGGCAAATTTCAATTATCTTAATTAAGGAGCCAGCACCTCTGGTCTAGCCAATTGCTGGCTGACTGTACTCATGGTAGAAATGGGCGTGGGATGCTCACCTCTGGACACTCGGGCAACAGATTGAGATGGCACCTGTGGGATGCTCAGATGAAGCCAACATGGTTTCCCAGGATTCTGAATCTGATCTGATCACAACTGGGGAATAAGAAAGCACAGCAGCAACAGTTAACCATCTGTTCTAGAAACTGAAAAGAAGGAATAGACCCTAACCCTACATGTGGATTAAATAATAGATAGATTTTCAGAATAAAAAAAAAGTACTTAATAATAGAAATAAGTGTCTGCTCAGTACTATGTGCCTAGAACTGTGCTGAACACACAAACCATCCCATGGGGATGTATTAGTATCTTTATTTTACAGATACAGGTACAAGACATAGTAATAGAGACAGCAGAAAGCTCCAGAGACATGGGGCTAGGAGGAAAAACCAGCCCATTGGCCACTGTGGAACATTCCAGACTAGACAGCCCAGCAGGGGCCTACAGGGTGAGTAAGTGGCAGAGGTGCTTTAACACTCCATGCAGTCAAGTGTCAGACAGTGGTAATTATAAACAGATCCAGGAAAGAGGAGAAACTGTAAAGTGTTTAGCAGAAAGAATGAAGAGGCCAAATCTGGGAAGCCTAAAGCAAACAGGCAAATGAACATCTCCTAGTGGGCTCCTTTCTGTGTTTGAACTTTAGTTTTTAGGACCCTCTGGGCTTCATACAAGGCATTTGCTTCCTTGCCTGTTAAAAACAAAAGGGGACTGGCAATTGTTTTATATAGGTAAGTTTCCTGTGTTTATCAGATTCCAATGTGACCTGCCTGCTGAAAAGGTTAAGGACCCACCTGCTCCAGACATCCCCTGCTGAGAGGCAGGTGGCCCCTCCCTGGGAGGCTGCACCTTTGGGTCTGCCCCATTGCTGGCTCAGGGAGCCCTGAATCCACTTACTCTGGGAACATAACAATGGTTTGGACCTCAGCTGGGTGCAATGGATGCAACACCCCTGATTGGGCAGTGGGCTGGGGAAGATCCCCCTCAGGCAGGAAAGCTGAGACGAAACTTGCCAAAACACTCTAAGAAGACAAAAGTCAGATTTCTGGCCTCCCAATCCTAGTGTTTCACTCCCAGAGAATGATAGAAGGCATAAAACCTAACAAGTGTTCTGAGATGTTCCAGGCACACCTGCTCACCACCACCTGCACCCCACTCCACCTCAAGCCTCTCTCCTTCCTGCAGAGACTCCTCCTAGCACATCTGCCCTCTGCCTTACTTGCTTTCTCCAGCTCTGTACACGGGATCCCAAAATGCCCCATGCACAATGTGAAGCTGTAGGCAGAGTCAAATCAAAGCAGCCTGGAATCCTCTAACTCCAACTGTGTCCCCAACCTCCTCCCCAAAGTCTCTAAGAAAGAACAGAATGGACAAGAGTGACTGATTTAGATGAGATCTGAGTCATTATATAGCAACATATTCTTAATTCTTTTTACAATATGTGTGGGGGGTAGCAATTAAAAATGGGGCGCCAGAACTGGAGAGCTGGATCATTGGTTAGGAGCCCTAGCTACTCTTCTAGAGAGCTCCGACTCCATTCCCAGCAACCACATAGCATTTCACAACTGTCTGTAGCCCCAGTCCCAGGAAATCAGACACCCCATTCTAGCCTCCAAGGGCACCAGGTACATGGTGCACAAATACACATGCAGGCAAAACACCCATACATATAAAAAAAATACTTTTTAAAAAGTAAACCCTCATCATAAAACATTATAAAAAGAAAGTGCTGTACACTGTACCAGTGTCCCTGTCTCCAGCCCGATGAGACAGTTCAGGTCATGGAGCAAGACTCCTGCTGTAATTTCTAGCCAAACAAGCAAATGAAGTTTCAAGTTTGTTTGGTTGTGGATGTCACTGGCCCTGGGGCTAGTCTTTGATAGCACCTGAGTGTCTAGGACTGACCAGTTCTTTCTGACTCATTCCACCTCTGTAGAGCCTCAGGAATCCACGCAACCTCTTCATTATCGATGAAGCAAGGATAGTGAGTACACACCTCTTACTGGAGCAAGCACTGATGTTCTCTCTGTTTCATGGAAAGGTGTTGCAAAACATCGCTTCTAATGTCTTCTCGCATGAGTCACAGAGGTAGGAATGGAGAAACACTTCTGAGTGACAAACAAGGAAGAGAGAAAAGGAAGACAGCACTGATGATGGGTTCTTGGAACACGACCTCGCGTCAGTTTACATGAGCAGAATCTACCTGTAGATCTCTGCACAGGGCGTGCTGCTCAAGGACAAAAAAAAAAGCCATTCGTTTTCTTCTCTGCTGATTAAAAAGATAATATTCACATAAAAACAGAATAATAAAGTTGGATCTCAAGAAGGGAACACTGCCAGCATTTTAAAATACATCGCTCCACACATGTCTTTTCTACCCAGCAGGTGGCTGAGCAGCAATTCTGGTGGTGTGCGTTGCTGTCTGGGAAGCCACATTTACTATCAATCAGTGATCAGGATATTTTTCTCTGGCACCCCATTTTAAAACAAAAGCAAAGACTTACAGTGGTCTGCTCACCGGCGGCCATGGAAGCCACCGAGAATCAGGGAACCCTTTCCCAAAGCTGTGTCTTAACTTCTTTCCTCTTGCTAAGACAAAATATCCTGATGAAACAACTGAAGGAGGGAAGGGTTTATTTCAGCTCACAGTTAGATTAAAGTTCATTTCTTCTGGTGGGGGGGAGGTCACAGTGGGCGGAAAACTCGGGGCAGCTAACCACATTGTAGCCACAATAAAGAAGCAAAGAGCAACAAATGAATGCTAGAGACCAGCTTACTTTCTCCACTCACACACAGTTTAGGATCCCCCCACTCAGGGACTGGTCCCACCCACCGTGGTAGACCACCACCCCCACTGATGTAATCAGAACAGTCTCCCACTGGCAAGCCTAGACATTCATCCATTGGCTGACCCTAGCTCTTCCCAAGTTGACAATCAGTACTAACCATTACAGTCCCACCACGTGACAGCACGGTACTTCCATCCCTGGCCTCATGTTTTAGGGACAGTTTCCTCTTTGCACATCAGATACATCATCTGTTCTTTAGCTCTACTTGGTGTTTGGTGAGGCAGAAAAAATAGATTTGGACTTCGTTTAGAATTCGTGAGAAAATCTGAGCCCTGGGAAGTCTCTCCCTGATCAGCTTTGCCTTCCTGTCTTCTGAGCAGTTTGAGGGTGCTTTTGAGCCATTTGAGGTAGCTGTCATTTGGTAACTGACTTTGTCTTCTGTTGAACAGTACTGGGGTGTTGTTCTAAAACAGAGGAGCTCATTGCCGGGGCAGCAGATCTGAAAGCTGGAGAAGGCACTGGGAGCCAACTCAAAGGCAAGGACATCAGAGACAGGGAGCCCTGCTCTGATATTGCTGAGCCAGAAGCTTCAGGGAGACATGGTTAGATCTCCTTGACTTAGGTTTGCTTCCTACCTGCTGTGACCAGTGTAGGGCCTGTCAGCTCAAGGAGGGAGCCTGGCTTGACTTTCCAGAGTGAGGAGTGTCTTAAAGAGACAGAACCATATCTAACAGTGATGTCATGCCTGTCAATTTGGAAGCTCCTTTAAGCAAAAGTGGAGAGCTGTTGAACTGTTTGGGGGAATCCCCAATGTGACAGGAAAGGTTTGGGGCTTCCTTGAGCTGTTGGGGTTCTGTGGGATCATTTGGAACAGAGAGACAAGGGTGTTGAGATCTGCCATGATTTATGTAATCATGAAAGCTTGAAGTCTTCACCCGCTTGGTACCTCCTAGGGGAGAAACATGGATGTCTCTTATAATCTTACACTTTTGGTTGTGAGCCTAGCTATTAATGGCTGAGCCATCCCTCCAGCCCATAGTCTCTTATAATCTTAAGAAAATCTCTAAAACAGTAATGGGTTAAAAACCCAGTCTCTGCCCCTAGATCTCCTGAAGAGAAAACTCTGGCCCAATCTGGGTTGGGGCACAGGTTATGACCCCTAAGTTTGATAACATCACAAGTGTGCCTCACCCCGTGTACCTTCTGTGTACATCTTCATAGATGAGTTTCATGTCTGTCCTTAGCCCATTGTTTTTCAAATGCGGTGTTCATCTTTTCCTTGTTAGTCAGAAATGACTCTTTGTATATTAAGGGTATACACTTCTGCCATTTTCTCCTATGAAGTGCACTGATACTCAGTGTGCTTTCACTTTTGTTCATTATTTAGTGCTGTGATGTGAGCAATGGCTATGTTACATTCACAATTAAGTCTCAAAGTCACAAGAACTAAAGAAGGTGGATGCCCCACGTCAATGGTGTTGAGGTCACTAGTAGCCCAACCATGTCCAAGAGGATTGACTGACAAAGGTGATAGCTATAGAGAAAGAAAATAAATAAGAGAGAAAACAGGCAGATGGAGTCCTCTAGCAATGACTCCCCCTGTGATGGGAAATCTTCTCTTTCTAGGGGTTTTCTCTCTGCAGAACATTTTCTGATACTTTCCCTCCATGTTTTCCACCATCTCCCAAGAACTGGAGTTCTATGAAGCAGTGGCAATTTATAAGGCCCAAAATACTTTCATTCCCAAACTTAAACCATTCTTTCCACTACAGTGTAGGATTCTATTACCAAACTAACACCTCAGGGTGTATGACTCCAAAATTATCCCAAGAGGCCCTGCCAGGAATGCACAAGACTGCAGGCATGATGGCTCAGTCCCAGCTACCCTGGACCACGCCAGGCACCTGCAGCCTTCTGTTGCAGCCCAGGCCTGGAGTCTACAGCATCATGGCAGTCCCTATGTTCCACATGCCACTGAAGTGTCTGTCATTGTCTGTGGTTATGAATAACAGTGGAGTTATATTTGAACTGATATACTGGATTCATTCTGAGTAAATTCCCTAACAGAACTCTCTGAAAGTAAGATGAGAAAGGCCATCTTTCTAACTCACTAGGAAGGCTAAAGCCTACTTTCCTTTACTGGTACCTACTACATGTTCCCAGACATCCTTCCCACGGCCTTGAGCTCTGTGGGTTGTGGTATACTCTTCCTGGGTAAAGCCCGGCAGTCTTAGAGTAAGCAGGATTTCCCAGGTTGTTCACTTCCTTTAAAGAACACTGCTGACACACCCTCTGTCCTTAGAGTCACTTAATGAGATCCACATTGTCACCTACTTAGCAAAGGAGGAAACTGGAGTTTGGGTGATTGAGAAGTTTCTGAAGCCACATAACTTGCCAGTGGCCAGATATGTAATGCTAGCTGCAGCCCATCCGCTCTCACCATGTCACACCTCAACCTGCACCCTTGGCAAAGTACTCTGTGCACATTTTCCCCTGGATCCTTCAAAGTAGCACAACTTGATCCCTGGTGATGCAAGGTCAAAAGAAGCTATAGCATATATTAGCTCATCACTGCAGGGCAGGCAGTGGGCAGGAACCAGGGTCCAACATGGGCTCACTGTTTTCCAATCAGCCTCTCTCACAGCTAGGTCAATGGAATGGAGGCCTCCCCAGGAGCTCTGGAGTCCACTGTGAGAGAAGACAAAAATATTTGCACTACTTTTGTGACCCAAAATATTCAACTAAGAAAGACTTCTGAAACTTTCTTTTCCTTTTTCATTTTCAGTATGTGTGTGCATTCATGCACATGCTAGAACTGTGACCCAGGGCATCAGGGGAACAATAATGCTTTGAGTAGGATTCTAATAATTCAAGGAATATGAGCAAGGATTAATAACTAGGACACAATTAACGGGATAAAGAAATAGCTACAGAATGAAAAAAATCTTCCAAGGAAAAAAGCTATCCAGGAAATCAGGGTTAACATCTAAAATATACAAAGCACTGAAAAGAATTACAAAAATGACAGAGAACAAAAACCTGAATGGTAAGTGGGTAATGGGACTGAATAGACACTTTCAGGAGAAGAAGTATAAATGGACACTCAATAGATGAAAACATATTCAGCATGTTCAGGGAAATATAAATTAAAGTATATTGAGATTCTCTTCATCTGTCAGCATGACCATCAATGAGAAAAACAAACCACAAATGCTAGTGGGGGTGGAGTGGGGTTAAGATACCCTAATCCATCCCAGTTGGGCAATGCAAATTATTGCAAGAACTATGGAAACAGGTGTTCCTCAGAAACAAAACTCATAATTCCTACATGATCCAGTCACACAGCTCCTGGCTTACACCAAAAAGAATCAAAGTCAGATTACCACAGAGAAGCCTGCACACCCATGTTCACTGTGGTATCATTCATAGTAACCAAGCTATGGACTCAGCCTGATACCCATCAAAGGATAGGTTGTTAAAGAAAAGGTGCATATAACACAATTAAATAAAGCCTCGGCCACAGCTAAGATTGAATATGTGTTGCTTGCATGAAAATGTGGAACTGGAGGTCACTGTGTTAAGTGAAATAAGCCCCATAAAGACTTGAACCCCGGGGCTGGAGAGATGGCTCAGCGGTTAAGAGCATTGCCTGCTCTTCCAAAGGTCCTGAGTTCAATTCCCGGCACCCACATGGTGGCTCACAACCATCTGTAATGAGGTCTGGCACCCTCTTCTGGCCTGCAGGCATACACGCAGAAAGAATATTGTATACATAATAAATAAATAAATATAAAAAAATTACAATTAAAACTTCCCATTTAAAAAAGGGGGGGCTGGTCTTGTTTGTATAAAAAAAAAAGACTTGTATCCCATGTTTTCTTTAAGATGAGGAATCCAGTAGGGAAAAAACATGAAAGGGCTATGGGGTCTGCTGGGAAAGATGGATAGAAGAATGGGGGGGTAAGAAAGAGTCACAGTGGTGATTACAATAAAAATACATTGTATTCATGTATGGAAATATCAAAACAACTCATTTTGTACAATTAATATGCAATAATAAAAAGGAAAAAATTCTGGATAATTTTTAAAAATGAAGTTAACACTCACCAACTCATTATGGAATCTGAACTTCAGAGGCCTTGTGCTTCCAACTCTCTTCCCTAAAGGCTTCAACAAGAAAGCTGCCCATACAGGGTATCTGCCTCCCTAGAGGTCAGGCTGCAGCTCAGCTCGCTTGTAAACATTTCTCAATGCAAACCAGCCCCTGAGGGCTGCACCCAAAAACTCTAAAAAGAGCTGGCTTGATAAAGCATACTCAGCCTGCCACATTCAAGGGCATGAGACAGGAAGGGTTGTGCCTCTGCAACAAACGTGCCAGGATAGCCAGCCTGTAGCCACCAAGTTGCTTTCAATGAAGTGTCCCAAACCTTGTGGCATTTGGACTGGAATTACTGATTTTTCTGAATATGATCTTTGGATTAATCCAGTCTAGTCCTTGTACTTAACATTTCATAAAACTAATGACCAAGTAAGTTCAGTGACTTTCTCAAAGGCAAATAGTTGGTCAGTAACAAAAATTGTTCATAAGTAAGGGACATGACTCAACTAATACCCTCATACATATTCCCAGCACTTGAAACTACTTTTCTCTAACCCTCCTGCACAAACATGCACATACACATAAAGGTACATGTATGCATATGTGTGTGTTTATATACATATGAATGTGAACATATGTGTGCATGCACATCTGTACCAACCTATGTTGACTGAGGTTTCTGTCCCATCAGGTCCCACAGCCATTTAGTCCCAAATAAACACACAGAGGTCTACATTAAATATAAACTGACTGGCTTAGTATCTCAGACTCTTCTTATTAACTAATTCTTACATCTTAAAATTAGCCCACTATTCTTGTCTGTGTTAGCCATGTGGCTTGGTACCTTTTTTGGCAAGGCATTCACATCTTGCTTACTCTGTGCCTGGTTTCCTTTGCATCTGGGTGATGACTGTGGACTGAAACTTCCCTATTCCCATAATTCTCATTGCCACACCTCTACTTCCTGCCTAGCTACTGGCCAATCAGCATTTTATTCAAAATAATACAAGTGACAGGATAAAAGACCATTGTCCCACAGCACTTCCCCCTTTAAAAAAAAAAAAGCACAAGAATTCTAAATCTAAGATCCTTTGTTTAGCTTTTCTCCTGACCATTATCCATAACAACTTGCAACCAACATTTTAAACAAAGGAAAATATCCATACTCCATTTTTTTTGAGAATGTGGGTGTAGTTTTTCATGATACTTACTGCTGATTGCTGATTGGGGGTGCTGATAATCTTATGGGGACCTAAAGAAAATTTAGAATTGTGATCAAGTCGTGGCTGGAGTATCCTGTAAGGCTTGATCATCTCAGTCAGCAGCTTTGAATCTGTTCTGGATGTAGAACTCAGACATCTGGGCCATATACTCCTAACAAATATTTCTCAGGGGGTCTTCCTTGATCAAACCTGATTTTTCTTAACCTGGAATGAATCCACAGCCTCTCATTTCCTGTAGAAACAAAAGCAAGACCTCTTCTCCAAAGTACCATATCATTTGACTTCAATTTTGAAGTCAAAGTATTTTCAAAATACCTATCTTAGATTAATTCAGCAGCATTTGTAAGCAAATATCTTTTAGCAGCTATTGCTCCTTCCTCAGCATTCAAACAATTCAAAGAGAACATAATAACATTCAGTATCCAGATTCTCTGTGTGTTTTCCATCTTTACGTGGTTTTATTTTAAACTCTATTTCTTTTATTTTTACTTTTAACTTGCATATTAAAAAACATATCTGTACACACTTATCCCCAATGCCTCAGACTACACACTGCATGCTTTATCAAGCTCTTTAGACATCTAGGCAAGAATCCAGCTCCAGGAACATGGAGCTTATGAAGCTTATGAAAAGGAATATCGTGCACCAGGAGGGACCCCAGTCATTGTGATGGTTGATTTAAATTCTGAACATGATTGGATTAAGGAATATCTGGGGGATACATAAAGCATATCACTCCGGGAGGGCATTTCTATAGACCACTGTACTATGAGGGCTGTGACCTAATGGATGACTTAATACCTTAATGGATTCATAATATGATAGTATTATTAGAAGATGGTAAAAGATAGGAATTGGGACCTAATGAGAAGTATGTTACTAGGGGTGTATCTAAATCTTGCTCTGACCCATTTCCTGGGAGTTTTAAAGTGAAACAGTTCCTTAGATAGTCTCTGAAACTAAGAGGCCCAATGACTCTGAGTTCAACCCCCTGAGACCATGAACCAAAACAAATCCTTATTCAAACCTTAGGCATTTGCATCACAACCACACAATAGTTAACTAATATAGGTACCTTTCTTTTTATGCTTGACATCTACTGATACAGTGACACCTACAGAGCTATCAAATGACTAACTAGGTAACATCTCAGGGCCCCACACAGTGGCAGTGCCTCAGAGATTGCCCTGGGGGTTGAGGAGTAGGAGTGACATATGATATTTCTTAGGAGCAGGCATCCTCCATTCCTCCAGCTCTGGTATCCATGCCTATCTGGCCATTCAGGAATGGACGAAATAATTTATAGTGATTGTCTGGATGTGTCAGCAAATAATACATGCTAAACTAGAATGGCAACCAGGGCTGAATTTGCATGTGATGGAGACATGTACTATCCCACCTCTTCCTTTCCCAAAATCCAGGTCTCCAGTTCCCTTCTAGAGAGTGAGATTTGTCATCCTGCAGCACCAGTACACCGGGTGTGGTAGGCAGTCAGTACCCAGGCCACTTCTGGAAAAGTAAAGCTCCAAAACTTTCCCAAAATGCACCTTGCCAGCAAACCTTTACCAAATAGCTACGAAGCGATCTGGGTGTTTCTTTCCTGGTTCACACCAGCACTCTGTCCTGCAACACCTTCCGCGTGCTGATGAGATGTTTCCTAGACATTCTCACTTTATCCAGGGTGGCTCTTCCCAACTGGGTCACAATGTCCTACAGGGCAATAATCAACCCTTGTCAGCTGCTGAGAGAATACACTTATCCAGTAGATGCTCAGGTGCCTTGAGGTGAGGCCCTGGGCATCATTTAAGAGGATCTGCCGAGTCATTGTTCCCCAGAAGCTCAGTTCAGTGTGGCTAACAGTCTGGGCCAAAGTACAGAACATCACAGTTTCTACTTATTCTCATTTGCTCTGCTAAGGTCAAGAGCACAAGCATCCTCCACCAGAAGCAGCAAGGCAGCCAGATGCCTTCAGAACAGCCTGGTCCAGGGGAGACTGGAAACCTCTGGGAGTCAGGCATGCCTGACATGTGCCTGGTTCAAAAGTTTGGTTACTGTCAGCCCTCAAGTCTAGGGATATTCAAAAAAAAGGTGGTAAGACTCTAAATAAATTGCCATGTGTGAGGATGGAGAAACCACCCCTGTTAGTCACTCTCATGTTCTAAACAGTGGCTCTCAACCTTCCTAATGCTGTGTCCCTTTAGTATAGTTCCTCATGATTAATACATGACTCCCAGCCATACAATTATTTCACGGCTACTTCATAACTGAAGTTTTGCCACTCACTAATAAGAACCGCAATATAAGTATCTGATATGCAGCTCCCAAAGGGGTCAGGACTCACAGATTGAGACCATTGCTCTAAAATCCTATGCTATGCAGCAGTCTTCAGATTGTTTCAAAAATGCTATCATATTTAACTGAGTCCCTACTATGACTCTTCCTCCCACAGAGGGGATGCAACTGTGGAGAGATACGGCAACTTGACAAGTGTATGCTGCTAGGAAGAGCTAGAAACCCATGTTCATCAGGAAGCGGTCCTACATGTGAATTTCCTGTCCCTGCTCACTAGCCTAGCCAACTTGTGCTTTCTTCTCCTTGTTAGCATAAAACCAGGGCCAATACCTTCCTTGGCATTGCTCATGAGGACTGACTGTGTTGAAATATGTGAAGAGGTAAACATACCAGACAGTAAGTACATAGTCACCGCTTGGGACAGGGTGACATCTCTCACTGTGGACATTTTCAGTTGTTTCTGACACTTTATTCTGCCTGTGCCAGCTCATCCCTCGACGGGATTTTTGAGACCCTAAAAGTAGTCCTCAATCAGTGATCCACCCACACCCAACCACAGATGTTTTGTTTTTGCAAAGTTACACCACCGTCCTTCTAGATGGCAAGATGCTCTTCGTGACTACTCTATGCTTTCTGACCTAGCACTGACCAAATAAAGGCATTCAATCTCTATATCTCCCACCATCCAGGTCTAGCCATCATTTAAAAGATATAGAGAAGCTGGGTGGTGGTGGTGTACGCCTTTAACTGCAGCAATCAGAAGGCAGAGGCAGAGGCAGGTGGATCTCTGAGTTCAAGGCCAGCCTAGTCTACTGAGTGAACCCCAACGCAGTCAGGGCTACATAGACAAACCTTGTCTCAACAAACAAACAAACAAGATAAAGAGAATGTCAGCAAGGACTCACAATTATCTTGAGTTGACCTTGGTTCCAAAGGAAAACTGTAGCCCCTTAAAACCACATTTGTGTATTTGAGCTTCTCCCATGCTGTTTCTCCAGGGTATGAGCCCCGGTCTCCACTGGAAATGCTACTTTAAAGAATCCCCTAGAGGAGCTGTCAGCAGCACTGTTAACAGGACAGGGGCTGTCTTTTTTTATCTCTACTTGCCATCGATGCAAACTTGTCGGAAAAGATTAAGAAAATCCTCTCTTGAAACATACACATGCTGACCTTTGAACCCAGTCTCCCACTGAGTAACCGATGTCTCTGGGGTGACCACAAAGCTCCTTAGCTGTGTCCATGCCCCTCAGCAATCCTCCCTCCAGCCTCTGCTGTGATCAGCCCTTGCAGCACATCAAGACAATAGCTCACCCAAGCATCTGGACTCTCACCCGCACTTCGGTGTTGAAGTCCAGGGACTTAACTCTCAGGAGCCCTCCCACACACAGCCAATGGGAGCTGAGTCTCAGAAACCTTCCTGTAGAAAAGCAGATAGTTCTCAAATAGATTTCTGAGGGCTGCTTAGGACATCCTTGGACTACAGGCCCTTGCTTTGACACATCCATCACCATCCCCCACTCCAAGCATTTGTGCTTTGCTGGGGGAACCCAGTGTCACACTGAAAGTCAGGAAATGGATTGTGAGCGCTTGCCATCTACCTGGGCGCTATTTTAAAGGGCGCTATTTACCTGAACTGGGATTGAGATGTCTGGGTTTCATTGACACTTCATTGGTTGGTGTAAACAACTAGTCAGGAAGTTTGAAAAGGGGTTAATCCCTAAGCCTGGGGTATGCGGCTCCTAAACTTCTCCTTCAATGGTGAAAATCAAGTTTAGCTTTACTTCCCTCAAAGGACTAAGACAGAGAAGCCCAGAATAACCAGGTTTCATCTGGCCACAAGCCAAACTGTGGCCACATCAAGGCTTAGAAGTTGTCACCACACCCGAGTTTAGATGTCTGGAGTAGCTTTGAAAACATAGTTTCCAGAAAGTTGAGACCAAAAATCTCACACTAAACAAATATTTTTACCTCAGGAGAGAAGGTTGCTTCTGAGTAGACTTGCAGCGTGTTGGCGGAGGGAAGAGTACTAATTCCACAGTACTCCAAAAATAAACAACATAAAGATTGAGCAACTAATACTCCACTTCACCAAATATATTAAAGATCTTGGGAACACTCCAGAAGGACAAGGGTTACCTACAGACTTGTATGAAGAACCAGCCTGACTGCCCATATAGCTCAGAGCTGCTTCTGGGAGGACACCTACGCACAGCCTTACCGGGCATACCACCAAAGATCACAGCAGGCAAGGCTGCTCCGTGGTCTCTGAGGCATCGCTGAGAAATGGAGTTGACAGTAAGACACGAGCAAGCATGACCTGCATAGCTCTGGCGAAAGTTGCTAGAAAAACAACGCCCTTGGTTGTGCACAGGTGTCGTGAACAAGGACAAAGAGACCTTTCTCCCCACGGTGCCCAAGGCACGGAGCGCAGGTGGGGAACTACCAGGGACTGGAGGCAGGAGGCTCTGAGTAGAGGACTTTCCTCCAGTGGCTGAGTCTTCTGCTCTCCGGTTTCCAAGTCTTACACAATTCGTCTGATCTGATGAGAGGAAAACCTTGCAGAATTAAAAAACAAAAGGGCACAAAAGAAAGTGCTTGTAAAAACCGCTCTGTGCCTGCTCTCTGCGCACCAGGACAGACACTCGGGTTTGCTGTAAAGGCCCTATGTTCACAGCTAATATCAGTCTGACTCATACAGGATGAGGAAAGGAAACACAGTCACTCCTCAGAACTGCCATGGTCTCAGACCTGAAAACCCCTAGGGCCCAGATTTTACAACAAAACTGTTTATGATCACAAAAAATGCTCCGTAGATAAATTGATAATGCTGGATCTGTACCAAGAAAAGCAAAATGAACCTAGAGTCGCTCACCTTAAGAGAAGCCCAGGACACTCAGAACGGAATTACAGCAAACACTCTTAAGATTTCAAGGAAATTTGGGTCCTTTACAATGGCCTACTATTTGCACACACCTTGTCCTGTATACTTTAAACCATATCTAGAAGACTTACAAGGTCTAATACCCGGTAAGTGCTAGGTAGCTGGGTTGCTACATTGTGTAGGAAAGAATACCTAAGGAAAACATCCACATGTGTTCATTCAGATATGATTATTTTTCTAGAATAACTTTAATCTGCTTTTACTTGAACCCATAGATATGTACCTATAGATTTGTGGGCCTGATTACAAGTAAATTTAGAGTATGACTAGCCCCTTAGTAATCATAAGCCCTACAGAAGCATCTTTATTTTGTGGTTGATGAAAAAGTTGTTCTTGTTTCCTTCAGGGAGACCCAAGGTTGCCTTGTCTCCAGGCATTATCACCAAATCCAGCTTTACTCTGAGTGTAACCTTGAAAGTAACACGTGGATTGATATAATTCAGGCTGTTCTCTTTCCTGCTTTTCTTGAGCAAGTTAAAAAAAAAGTCACTTAAAAATTTTTCGATTGGATTTATTTAGTGGGTGGCACACACATGTCAAGATCAGAGGACATCTTGTAGGAGTTGGTTCTCTCTCTCCACCATGTGGCCCCTAGGGATCAAACTCAGGTTATCTGGCCTGCCTATAAGCCCTTTCACCCACCCGTCCCACCATCTCTCCCATCTGGCATCCCACTATTTAATAGAAGCTACATTTTATTATCGCAATTGATATTTTGACAATTACATGGCTAGAAATAATAGTTCCATTTATATAGGATGGAATACAACCTGCTGAGTCCCAGACTCAGTAGTAATTAGCAAATTCAATGAAGTTTCCATATTATTTGGAAAAAGATGGGCCGAATAAAAAGATCAGGAGTTGAGGCTAGCACAGGGGAGGAGTTTACGGCCATTTGGCCTCCCACACAATTCTTTGCTTTATGGCTCAACTATCTCTCCTGCCTTCTTTACAATCAAAATACTGAATGAAAAGCCAACATACAGTCAGAAAATTCTGAGCCAACTGAGAGTTAAAACATTATCTTCCAAATAGGACCAGTTCCATTGACTGCTGTGGAGAAATATCCACAGTATTTTGTCAAGAGAAGCACAGAGGGCTATAACTATAATGAATATTTGACACTGTGTACAGGAAGGAAATTTCAATAATGCTGTATTTCCTGGATATTTTAAATGGGCTGTGTGTCCAAGGATGAATTCTGCCATCTCCACATTTATATGTTGATGCGGCCTAATCCCCCTAGTGCCTGAGAATGAGAGACCACATTAGATAAGACTCATGAGAAAAGTGATTAAGCTTAAGTGAGGTCTTGTGGCCAAGTGTGATGGCGTGCACCCTTAATGCCAGTGCTCTGGAGGCAGGAGCATGCGGATCTCTATGAGTCTGAGGCCACCTTTGTCTGCACAGCCCAAACTATCTAGCGCTACACAGAAAGACCTTGTCTCAAAAACAGATGAGGGGGGTCTTTAAGGTGATAGTGGACTCTGATGCACTTATAACAGGAGATAAGGATTCAGACACACACAGAGGATGACCCAGGAACAAGACACCCCCTGCAAGGCAAGAAGCAAGGCCTCGGGGAAAACCAGTCCTGCTCACGCTTCATCTTGGACTTCCAGCTTTCAGAACTAAGAGAAAATAACAATATGTCCTTTAAGCTACTAGTTCCGTGGCATTTTATGTGACAGTCCTTGAAAACTAAAATCTGTTATCTAATCGTTTCCCATGGACACAATGAAGGACAGCATAGAGAAACAAGGATGAACACAAATTTTGTGGATATGCCTCCTCTCACAGTTTTGGCTGTAAAACCAGGTCAGTAATACATAATTATGAAACAAGCTGGGGAGAATGAAAAAATAAAAGGTAAAGCAGCAACCAGTGTTAACTGAATACCAAGCTGGCAGCTTAAGCACTAGAGGCTAATTATCTCAAATAACTTCAGATTTGGCAATTTGACTATGTGGCCAACGGAATCTAAGCCCTAAGGGCCAAACACAGCGAGGAAGGAAAAGCCTTGGCACTCAAACTGCTTTTAGTTATCACACTGTTACTGATTTAATTGGAATGATTTCCCAAAATAATAATAGATAAATTGAGATAAGTAAAAACACATTCTACGAAATTTTCAAAGAATTAAGTATTATATTTAGAATTGAGATTTTATACACAAGAGTGACGAAGTAAACAGGCAGTTATGCTGGAGTGATAGGCAACATGGGAATACACAGACGAAATCAATAAAGATTTCCTCTGCAAACCTTTAGTTAAATAAGAAATACTGTCTTCTTAGTCTCTGCTCCATGGCTTGAAGAGGCACCATGACCAGGGCAACTCTCATGACAGAAGGCATTTAGCTGGGGCTTGCTTACAGTTTCAGAGGTTTCAGTATATGTTATCATCATGGTAGGGAGCATGACGGCATGCAGACCGGCGGTGCTGGGGCAGTAGCTGAGAGCTATATCCTGATCTCTAGGCAGAGAGAGAAAACTGAACTTAGCATGGGATTTTGAAACCTCAAAGCCCACCCCCCAGTGACATGCTTCCTCCAAGAAGGTCACCCCTATTCCACCAAGACCACACCTCCTAATTTTTGTAACACTTTCAAATAGCTCTACTCCCTGGTGACTAAGCATTTGGAGACATGAGCCTATGGGGACCCTTCTTATTCATGCCTCCAGAAACACGATATATGTATTGTTTCTCTCTAAGGAGAAAACTTTCTTCCTAGCGCTGCCCACTGTAAAGCCCTAGAAGCAGTAACTGTCCCAGGAGCAGTGAACATGGGTAGAGCCCATATTTAGCCTAAATACATTTCTGACTGTTAGTAAAAGGAGGCTGAGTACAGCTCCGTCATGAGGACCTGAGTTCATTCTCCAGAATGACAAAGAGGCAAACATGATTTCAACATTGGTTGAGGCAGAAACAGGTTGGTCCCCGGGGCTTCACTTGCCAGCCACCCTATCCTAATACGTGAGTTCTAAGCCGGATGAGGGCTCCGGCTTTCATAAAAAACCAAACCCAAGGTAGATCTCTGGCTTCCACATGTGCATGCACACACACATGTATGTACATGCACACACATATATATGCATACACACATACACACCATATAAATACAATAAATAAATGCAAACAGTCTTTAAATAAATAGACCATATCAGGTTTGGCATGGTAAATGTAAACTGACCCTGTAGTATCTTGTCCCTAGGAACCCATGAAGGTTGAAATGGATTTATACCAAATGTATTAAAGGCCTCCTAGCACGTGATGATGCATATATGAATGTGTGTGTGTATGCGTGCGAGAGCGCACATGTGTACACATGCGTATGTTGTACGTGCACTGGCCACAGTGAGTGGTGGAGGTCAGAAGACGGCTTCGCAGTTCTTTCCTTCTGCTGTGTGTCAATAGGGATGGATATCAGGTCACTAGGCTTGCCCTTTCACCAATGGGCCACCTCGCTGGCCCCCATGTTTATCTTTAATAAGGCTTATACTTTGAGTATCGTATTGCTGCAATGAAACCCCATGGCCATAAAGCAAGTTGGGGAGGAAAGGGTTTATTTGGCTTACACTTCCACAACGCTGTTCATCATTGAAAGGAAGTCAGGACAGGAACTCAAGCAGGGCAGGAACCTGGAGGCAGGAGCTGACACAGAGGCCACAGAGGGGTGCTGTTTACTGACTTTCTTCCCCTAGCTTGCTCAGCCTGCTTTCTTTTAGAACTCAGGACCACCAGCCCAGGGATAGCACCACTCACAATGGGCTGGGCCCTCCCCATTGATTACTAATTGAGAAAATGCCCGACAGGAGCTCATAGAAGCATTTCCTCAACTGAGGCTCATTCCTCTCTGATGACTCCAACTTGTGTCAAGTTGACACACAAAACCAGCCAGTACAACTGACCCCTTGTCAACTGGACATACAAACACATCACTCTTCTTATTCACCCCCAAGATCTCACATTAAAATCATGAATAATTTTTAAATTCCCAGTCTTTGCAAATTCAAACACATTAAAATTTCAGTCTCTTTAAAATGTTTAATCTCTTTTAAAAGTTCAAGTCTTTCGTCTGTGGGCTCCTTTAAAAATCAAAATTAAACACCTATTCAAGAGTGAAGAACCAGGGCACAGTCACAGTCTGAACCAAGTTAAACCAAACTCCAACAGTAGAAATAACTCCATGTCCTGTTATCTGGGATTCGCTCATGATCTTCCGGGCCCCTCCAAAGAGCTTGAGTCACTTCTCAGGCTCTCACCTCTGTAGCACACAGCTTGTCTTCTAGGCTCCGGCAGGCTGCACTCCACTCAGCAGTGGAGTGGAGTGTGTTGCTGTTCTTGGTGGTCTTCCTATGGTGCTGCCATCTCCAAAATACTGAGGTCTTCTGCTGCAACTGGGCTGCACTTTTACCAACAGCCTTTCAGAGTCTTTCTGGTGCCTCAACTTTCTTTGCGTGACCCCTTCAGTCCTGGGCCTTCAACTGAGGCTGAACCTTCACCAGTGGACTCTTCTGGCCCTCACAGTGCCAAGCCTCAGCTACTCTCCATGACCCCTTCATGCCTTTAAAACCAGTACTCCTGGGTGAGCCTTACATATCAGAGTCCTACTGGCTACAACCTGGGCTGCCTCTGGAGCACAGCTTCTCTGTGCTCTCAGAAAACACTTTCCGGGTTTCACCTCAGTGATGCTGGCCTCTTCTTAATCACCTTTAATTTCTTAGCTCCAGCCGACCAGCATCAGTTGTCCCTGTTATGTAAAGGTTTCACTTCAGCAGTTCTGGTGTCTTGTTAACCCCAGCTGATTCTTCGGGCCCAGCTAAGCAGAACCACAGAATCGTAAATCAAAACAACGAACGGCCCTGGGAGAGTCTTTAATATTCCCTCTCAAATTTCACAAGCCTGGCCCCGTCTTCTGCACTGCTCTCAACATTCTTATCTTCCAAGCTCCTAGAGAATGTCCCACTGAGGTCTCAACACTCACTGACTTTTCTATCCGAAGTTCCAAAGTCCTTCCAAAATCCTCCCAAAAAACAGTCAGGTCTGTCGCAGCAATACCCCACTACGCTGGTACCAACTTGACTTAGGGTTTTTATTGCTGCGAAGAGACACCATAACCGTAAAGCAAGTTGGGAAGGAAACGGTTTATTTGACTTATGCTTCCACAGCGCTGTTTATCACTGAAGGAAGTCAGGATGGAACTCAAGCAGGTCAGGATCCTGGAGGAAGGAACTGATACAGAGGCCATGGAGGGGTGCTGCTCACTGGCTTGCTTCCTCTGGCTTTTTACCAGCATGGATTACAAAGTAGAACCTTGTCTCAAAAAACAAAAACAAAATAAACAAACAAAAACTTAGGTTATAGCTCAGTGTCAAAGTGCACTTGCAGGCCCTGGATTCAATCCCCAGCACTGTAAGAGAAAAAACAAACAAACAAAAAATCAGGAAAAAAAAAAAAAACAAGAAATGCGGTGGGGAAGACATAGTCAAACAAGGTGCTCACAGACTGACAAATGCTGATCTAGATGATGACTGCATGGTATTTTATTAAGGTTTTTTCCCCACCCTCCCTCTTTCAAATATGTTCCAAATTCTTTATAACAAGTATATAAATGGATTCTTCATAGTTGTAAATGCATAGATGATAGATAGAAAGATAATTTTCTTCACAGCTCCACCACAACCTTTCTTTCTTTTTTAACTTTCTTTTTTTTATTTATTCTTTGTCTTTCACATCATGCATCTCCATCCCATTCATTTCCTCATCTCTTTGTATCTGCCCTCTGTCCTTGTAGTCCTCCCCCAAATAAAGTAAAATGTAAAAGAAAAAATGTAGAAAAATCAGTCTCCTCATGGAAGCTGTAGTGTGACACAGTGGATCGCACAGTAAATCCTTTTATCCATGTGACTTTACTTGCAAGTGTTCACTGCAGAGTCATTGGTCTGGTTCAAGGACTCTAGCCTCTGCTATACTATCAATGCTGGGCCCCCACTGGTACTACTCTTGGATATTCTGTTGTTGCCCTGTGTTGTGGAGATCCTGCAGCTTTGGATCTGCAGGACTGGCCCCTTCACATGCTCCAGCAGATCATAGATGGGGTGGATGTTGGGGTGGGCCAACTCATCACCCTGGTTCTGAGTCTGGGTGGTTGCAGGGTTGGTCAGCCCTCCAGCTCTCCCTTGTCCTCACCGTCAGGGTGAGCGCTGCTGTGTTGCCCTGGCTTGTTCAACCCTTGCAGCTGTGAGCAAGGGGCAGGGCCAGTTCTGCTTTCAGATCCTCAGGGCGGGCTCTCCCACACCTACCCTATCAGGGCCAGCTCTACTGTGCTGCCCAGGAGTAGTGTCGGGACCACTCTTGAGTGCTGCAGCTGCTGAGGGGCCAACTCTCCCACTCATAGGACCTCAGAGCCAGTTCTCACATCTGCCTCAGGTGTTGACAGATGCAGGGAGGGGGACCAGCTCTCCCCTACCCATGCCATCACATGACAGATGAGTAAGGGGAAAGCGCTCCCATGCTCACAGCTTGGGGCTGACTCACCCACACCGCCACCAACAGGTCACCACAACCTTTCTTATATCATCTACTAAATATACTCTGTCCCTCTGGACAGCACAACTATCAAGTCCCACCAAGTGTCCAAGCAGGAGGCTTGTGATTTTCTCTTTCTGGAATAGAAGTTGGGGTGCTGGCCGTAGATTAGGAATAAATGGCCTAAGGAAATGGCTCATTCACCCAGGAACTTTCTTTTCCCTTTCCTGGCTTTACTTTACACCTGACAACTTTTCTGGGTTAGCCCCAGAAAATCCACCATCTGGGATTCCAAAAACAGTCTCTCCCTCCAAAATGATCTCCTTAAACTCAAAGACACTAAAAGCACCTAGAAGAGTCTAAAATCTGGTGACTGAGGATATTATTAGTATTAGTGCTAGTATTCCTATTATTGCTCTGTGTGTCTGTGTATGTTCATGTGTGTGCTTGTGCATAGGTGTGTGGGGGTATGAAAGGGCCTATGCAAATGAGTGTGGAGGCTAAAGGCGATTTCTTGGGTATCTGCTTTGTTTGTTCATTTTAAGACATGGTTTCTCACTGGCCTAGAGCTAACCAAGTAGGCTGCCTGGTGAGTCCTAGGAATCTACCTGTCTCTGCCCTCCCAGTGCTAGAATTAAAATTGTTTGCCACCAGAGCCGTCTTTATTTTTCACGCTGGTTTGGGGAACTGAACTCGGGTCCTTATACTTGCATCTTACTGACTGAGCCATCCTCCCAGTCTATAACATCAACATGCCAGCACTCTTCTGAAAAGTGAGAGTCACTTAATCATCATGGAGATGCAGGCCTCTTCCCATGATAAACATCAGGAAAGGTCTGATTTTTAACTTACTCTAGAAATAGCAACCTCAAAGTTAAGAGTTTTAAAGACTAGAGTTAACTTATAGCAAAGATACTCAAAGATGTCTATTCTGCTTTTCAAATTGAAAATTCAAAAAACATTAGACAATAATGAAACTGAACTAAATCTGAGCAATGAAAATTCCTCAGGTCTGGTCAGGATTGAAGGTTGGATCAATGCCCGCAGGGTCAAAGCTGGGGATCCTATTGTAATAAAGAAGCCCAAGGCTTTCTTTTTTTCCTGGATATTACCTTCCCACACCACGCTACAGTAATTAGGACTTTGTCTCTAGGTTCCAGAATCAGGTCACTTTCTCAAACATCTCTAACCTCTGTCTTGCCCTAGATAATCTGTTTTTCATCTTTTCCCAATTTTTCTTTAGCTGTTTTCTCTCTTCTCCACTGTTCTTGGGCCTGCCTCCCTGCTACTTGCATTCTGCAAAACCCACCACCTAGAAACTGGGTTCAGTTAGCCCAGTAATTTCTTCTGGTTCAATGGCTCCCCAAGAAGCTCCCTGCTGGTTGTAGTCCCTGGACATGAAGCACAAACTGGGTTGGCATCTGGTCAATCACCCTAGGCAGACACCAGGATTCTTGGATTCAAGCATGCCTCCAGCCAGAGGACCAAAAGGAGACTGCTCAACCAAGACAAGACAAACAAACGGGCTTGGTATTATTTAAATGCCTTTGAAAAGAAGTAGGGGAAGGATATGTAAAACCACCTGGGCTTTACCCACTATTGACATGCCCACGCCGGTTTCTATACCAATGCTTTCAAAGTCCTCAGCGTCTACAAGATAAACCATCCCTCCAAACTAGAAAGACGTGGCCAGAACAGAGAGCCAGCCAGCAAGCACTGCCCTTCTTTAGTGTTTTCACCGAATCCAGAGGAACAAAAGGGCCAGGCTTTGCTTGTCTTTGCAGAGCACCTTTTCTGCTACCCAACTCCTGGTCCCCAAGCCAGGCCCTCTCTGACCCTCAGAAACTACTTAACATTTTATCCTGGGACTCCTGGCAGCAGCCCTTTCTTTATACCTGAAGCTTCTCCCTTCTTAGTCAAATTATACTGCACATTTACCTGGGGTCCCAGGTCTCCAACAGAAGACTGTTTTAAGTTTACCTTCCCTTTAGATTGAATATGACTGCTGACAAAGGTTAATAAGGAAAAAAAAACCCAGTCATTTCCATAATTCTGGGCTACATGTGCTTCATGTCCAGGAAGTACAATCAGCAGGAAGCCTCTTGGGGACCCACTGAACCAGAAGAATTATGGGACTAAGTGAACCCAGTTTCTAGGTGTTGAGTCTTGTAGAATACAACTGGCCTAAAACAGAGGAGAAGAGAGAAAACCGTTGAATGGCTCTGCGATCTTTGTACTACAAGACTCTTCACTATCCTGATATATAAAACAAGATGTCAGTGTTTCCAATGGGGGTCTATCCCAGTCTACTAAATAAATCATTGTTTTAGGGACAATTAAATTCTTTTCTTTCTAGATTAATGTTTATGAACTGGGAGTGAGGTGGGCTACCCTACCTGGCAACCACCAGTGATCCCAGACCTGGAATCTCCTCGTGGCCTTTCTGAGTCTCAACCCTCCTAGATGTATCTCCTCCACGAAACAGGCATGAGTCCTCCTGTCTTGCCCTGCCTACCCCCAGAGTTCAAACAAGGACAACCTTCATTAAGAATGTCTTTTATCCCTGGCCAAAGCAATGCCTTGCCTCCTTGTTGGGCTAATTCCTCTTCCCAACTCACTTCCCTGGCCAGGACCTGAGAACCATCCATTCTCAGGCTAGAGCTAAGGCAAAATTCTCGAAAGTAGCTCCTTTCTGGGACTGGAGGGAGCCATTCCCCCCAACACACACAGTTTTAGCTGCACACCAGATAGTGAATTGTAATGTAATAACATAAAATATCAGATTCCTCCCTGACTGTCATCCCCACTGCACTGTGAATGCCTTTACAGCTTCTTGACTGAAGATAAGAGAAGCTAGTGTATGTTTTCCACACAAATGGTGGAAAGTAATAAAAAAAAAACTTCAAAGATGGGCTCCCACATAGTCGCAGCCTCGAAGCTATTTGCAACAAAAGCAGGAAGAAGAAGGAAGCTGGCAGTAGGCATAGGGTCAGAAGTGCACTCTTCCAGGTCCAAGGCCCCCTTTTCTTGGAGTATTGACACCGGGTTGGCGCAGGTCCGGAGAGTCCCGGGGATAGAAAGGGCCTCCTTTCCTGTCTGACACCGGTGCCACTGAAGCCAAGGCAAATCCTAGAGGATGGTTGTAGACAAATGGCGGTAAACATTCTTTGCTCTTGGCTGAGGCCCCAAAGAACACACGCCCTCCTGTGATTCTTGTTGATTGCCAGCCCCAGGAACTGTAAGGCTGCGGGCTCTGTAAAAGGAGCAGAGCCTCAAGTGCGGGCAGAGCCTGGCACCCTTCTCGGAACGCGGTCTTTCCCGCAGAAGAATGGGGCGTTGCCTCTCTCCCCAGAGCCTCCAGCCAGGTATGACAAAATAAAAGTGAAAGTCGGAGGCTGGCTAAGGAGCAAGAGGCACGATCAACCAAAAATGCTCATAATTTCAAGTCCAGGGTTCTTCATTGTTACAAGGGGGAAATCATAAGAAGGGCACGAGGCTCCAAGAAGAGGTCAATGCAAAGGCTGCTCAGTGAGGTTTCTGCAGTTCAACGATTCAGCCATCACCAGAGGGGGTTGCTTTCTTAAGAACACCCCTGTTGGGTTTTGGCGGCTCTTGCTACCAAAAAATGCACGCTGCAAGCAGCTCAGGATGGCGGCCTGACCTATGCAAAGTCCCAGTGCCTCGGCCCAGCCGTTTTAGGTGTCCCCCATGGGGGTACCAAAATGTGTCAGCTCTACGGGGTAGAGTAGCACGATCGTCTCAGTGAATCCCCTAGGAGCAGAAACCCCCGGGGTGGCTGCTGGGGGCCAGGAGCTCCTACCTGCGCGGCGGGACGGGCGGGGCGGCCGCACAGGCGCACGCCCAAGCCGCGCGCTCGCTCCCTATTGGTGAGATCTGGAGGGCGGGGCCGGCCAGACCCAAAACAAACAACCTGCGCCCGGAGAGACTCTGTGGCCGCGCCGCCGCGTGGCCTCGGCCTGGTGAGCGCCCGGGGGAGCGGCGGCCACCTTGTTCCCCCACCCCCTGGCCGTGGGCGCCCAGGCCCCGCCCCCGCCGAGCCGCCGCAGGGTTATATTGGGCCGGACCGAAGGTGGAGGCGAGATTCTGCTGCGGCCGGCTAGCGCGGACATGCTGCCCCGGACGCCGGCGGTGGCACGGCGGCTGTGGACGCGGTGGCCTCGAAGATTAGGTTCCATGGGCTCTCGAGGCTAAAGAAGTCTTATCCTCAAGAGTAGCGGGTACGCCATCAGACGTACCCAGCTCGGTGCCTGGAAGACGCCTGCCTAAGATCTGGACGTTCAACGAAGAAATCCTTCTGGACGCCTGGACGGATAGCAGATGCGCCGGTTCCTTCCTCCCAGAACGGAATCCCGAGGTTGCTCTGGCACCCGCTCCGCCGGGTGGCCCCTCATCCCTCGCTTTCTTTCCGCCTAAAATCTCTAAATCTCGGAGTAAGGACAGTACTGCACCAACTTCTGCTTCTCCTACCCTCAATTCATCCAGCACTCATAACCCCTCCAAAATTTAACATTCCAGTGGAAGAGGACTTTCCTACGGAAAAGTGCCTCTTTCAGAAAGAGGCAGGAGCAGTCCCTCGGGCGCGCGAGATCGCCACCCCGCGCGTCACTCGCTTCCTACGACCTCGCAGGAAAGGGGTACTGCGCCGGACGAAGAAGCACCAGCGCCGGCATGAAATTGGAGGTGTTCGCCCCACGCGCCGCCCACGGGGACAAGACGGGCAGTGATCTGGAGGGGGCCGGCAGCAGCGACGCGCCATCTCCGCTGTCTGCGGTTTGCGACGACTCGTTAGGCTCTGACGGGGACTGCGCGGCCAACAGCCCAGCGGTGGACGGCGGTGAAGGAGATCTGGAGGGCGGTGGCGGCGAGAGGAGCTCGGGTGGCGGGCCCAGCTCCCAGGACGGTTCCGAGGTCGCTGACGACAGAGCGCAGGCCTCCGAGACAGGGCCGTGCGCGGGCAGCGTGGGCAGCGGCGAGGGCGCGCGCAGCAAGCCCTACACGCGGCGACCCAAGCCCCCGTACTCCTACATCGCGCTCATCGCCATGGCTATCCGCGACTCCGCGGGCGGACGCCTGACGCTGGCCGAGATCAACGAGTACCTCATGGGCAAGTTCCCCTTTTTTCGGGGCAGCTACACCGGTTGGCGCAACTCCGTGCGCCACAATCTCTCTCTCAACGACTGCTTCGTCAAGGTGCTGCGCGACCCCTCGCGGCCCTGGGGCAAGGACAACTACTGGATGCTCAACCCCAACAGCGAATACACCTTCGCTGACGGGGTCTTCCGCCGCCGCCGCAAGCGCCTCAGCCACCGAACGACAGTCCCTGCGTCTGGGCTGCGACCCGAGGAAGCCCCACCCGGACCCGCCGGGACCCCGCAGCCCGCGCCTGCCGCCGCGTCCTCCCCGATCGCGCGCTCGCCTGCTCGCCAGGAGGAGCGCTCCAGCCCGGCAAGCAAGTTCTCCAGCTCCTTCGCCATCGACAGCATCCTCAGCAAGCCTTTCCGAAGTCGCCGCGACGGCGACAGGGCTCTAGGGTTGCAGCTGCCCTGGGGAGCGGCTCCCTGCCCGCCGCTTCGTGCCTACCCCGCGCTCCTTCCCGCGGCGCCGGGCGGCTCCCTGCTGCCGCTCTGTGCCTACAGCGCGGGCGAGCCCACGCAGCTGGCGTCGCGCGGATCCGAGGTGCAGCCCGCAGCGCCCCTGCTGCTGGCACCCCTGTCTCCCGCCGCCACCGCAACCAAGCCATTCCGAGGTCCCGAGACTGGCGGCGCGGCGCACCTGTACTGCCCCCTACGGCTGCCCACGACCCTGCAGGCGGCTTCGGCCTGCGGTCCGGGCCCGCACCTGCCCTACCCGGTGGAGACATTGCTAGCTTGAAGTGAGCTCTGAGCTCAGCAGAGGGCCTGGGGTGGGATCGGGGACTCCATTTGTTGAGGAGGTTGCTATGCAGGCTCCAAGGCTGTGCACCTTCCACTTTCCAGAGGAATAGAGTTGTTTGTTTTTTTGTTTTTAAATCTCCTTCAGAGGTGCCTTAAAGTTAAGCATTTTGACCCAAGTGTTTTAACTTAGTCCGAATAGTTTCCTTTGTCTTTTGTAAGGAGGATCAAAGCCGTTCTTTTCTATTTTTTTGGCCAAACCTGTCCTTTCTTGCATAAAAGCTTTCCTCTCCCTCCTACTCCTACTATTTTTGTTGCACCTTCCACTGATTTATCTTCCCCACCCTTAAAAAAGAAAAAAGTACATCAGGGAACCACTCCATGGGATAAATGATATGACTACTGTTTGGGGTTTTGAGGCCCCGTTGGGTGTGTGTATGCGCTATTCACAGGCATGACTGAATGTGAGAGAGCTGTCAGTCTTCGGACATTTTCTCTGCTACCAACCAATGCTTCACTGTGCCAAAAAAAGGGGGAAATGTTGTTGGGTTTTGTAATTAAATTATTTATATATTTTTGGAACCTGAATTGAAATGTTGCAGGCAACGGCTACAGCTTTATTAGTGGTCACCTAACTGTGGTCTTCTCGGGCCAAGCAATTTCTTTAAAGGAGAAGTTAACGTTATGTTTGTGGGGTGCCAGGGCCACCACCACGTGAAACCAAGTGTGATTTTTATTTTAATATTATTTGTGTCTGTGTATATATTCATGTATAAATTTTATGAAGCCCAGACATACTGCTTGTTTTTTTTTAATAAAATTTACAATTGATCTACAAAACACTTTGTGGTGATGGATTGGGGTAAAGATTTTTACCACAAGCCCCCCCCCAAAAAAATGGGTTCAGAGTTGAGTCTCAGAAAACTTCATACTGGGATCAAAATATTTATGGTTTCATTTTCAGATATTGCTTTACAATATCCAGGATAGGCCTTCCATCAGTAGGTTTCCCTAGATCAAAGACATGCAGGAGTTAGCACAAGACATAGATCTACCTGTCTCGCTCCCCTAAGACCCTTTAAGCAGGCCTCTTGAACTATGCAAAGAGCTTATAGTCAGGTGAACATTTTCAAGTCAGTTGACTGAAGCTTGGAACTGGATCTTGGCATAAAATTAATTCAACCCACCAAAATTGTCTTCAGGCAATTTTCAGGGCAACTTGAATGTCAGTGTTTTTTTATCAAAACAAAACTACCTCTTAGTGAACTAAAACATTTGCCTGGGTGTGAACACTTGGGTGTGGACATTAATTTCTTGGTAAGTTCAAAAGCAACAGGTCCCTAACTGTTTGCGCATTCTGGAATTCTAAAGAACTGTGCAAGTGGTGAGAAATCCAGAGAGAAGAAACCTGGGCCTCCTTGCCATCCTTCCCATTCTTGGGTAAATAAGGCCTGTCTTATCCCTGGCAGTAAGATGAGCTGGAATCTAAACATTTCGAGGTGAAGAAAGCAGTGAACCTGTTGGTGGGTGCTCCTTCTGGCACAGGCATAGAAGAAAGAGCATGCCTAAGTCTAGCTGACAAACAAGCCTTCACTGATTGGGGCTCTAGTTACTAGGTAGTCTCAGCAGTGATACTAAAAGGATTTAATTGTCACAAAAGGTAGACACTTGCACCAGCAAAGCTGATAATTAGATGAGAAAATAAAGCTGACGCAGATCAACACATGAGGAAAGGAGGCCAGGTTCCGTTCACAGGAATCATGTTGAGCACTGCTCCCAGACGGTCCATGAGTCTGAGAGCAGAGGGGGTTAGTTTGCAGTCACCTGACTTCTACCTGCCTTCTCTCCGGTCAGGCACCCTACCTGTGCAGTGTGCTGTTGTGTTACAAAAGCTGATTTGATAATCCTGTCCCCATTGATACTTAAAAACTCTTTTTTCTTCAGATGGTATGTCTTTTGCCACTTAGTAAAATCGCTGTTTATGTCAAAGAATACAAAGAACAATTTCAAAGAGACAGGGAAAGGTGGTATTTTTTAAATCACAGCTGTTTCTCCTACCCTCAAAAGAAAACAATCCCTTGGAATACGCAATGAGTCAACACACTGCGGTCCCTCCTAAGCCTTTGTCCCTAGGGACTGAAGGGTTTTCAAAGGAATTGTCAGAGTCCTGATTGTTTCTTGTCTAGGTTGGGCTTTTCATGGTCAGTTCCATATCCCCTGCCATGACTCAAAGGAGAAGGACCCAGAATGTGCTTTTTGGGGTGCTGGGCTGCCAGGGCCAACAGAACAGCTACCCTGCAGGGGTAGGGTGGGGCACTGTGCAAACACTTTCATTTCAGGCCACACTACAGTTTTGCAAGACAGAGAGACAGACCTTCTGAGCTGAAGCTTGCTCACTTTGCTGGTAGGATCAGCTTCAAGCTCAGCAGCTTCCAGTCCTCACGGCCAGCATGGAGGAGACCACAGGGCTTGGAGTTTCAGAAGCAGGACCAAGGACATAGCACATAGTAGCCTCCAGTTCTCACTCTGCCCTGTTCCACAATCACCCTCCACCACCACCACTCCTGTTGCCCTGAGCCCTGCCTGCTGCTGGGCCACAGCCATGCATACAAACACCAGCTAGTAGGACACCGGTGCTGACCCACTGGAGCTGACCCTGGGCAGACAGAGCAGGACTAAAAAGGGTGGGTGTCAGATTTGGTTGAGGAAATGTCTTCTGAAGGCTGCCAAGCCTGTCGAGACGTAGGGCTGCTGGTAAAGGCTCAAATGAGTTTTCAAAGAACTGTCCTAGTTCCTGTCACCCCCAGACAGCTCAATTCCCGACGTCCTAGAAAATTCCAGGCAGGTGAAAGACTGAGTCGTGGTGGAGATGAAGGACCCAGGTCCACTCAGTCTTCCTGCCTCAGCTGGCAGCCAGGGACCAAGCCTGTAGAGGCACGGAGGTCTCTGGAAAATGACATCTCCTTCCAGTCAGCTGATTCAGTCTTCAGATCTCTTGCACAGTACTGTTCTGGTCAGTCAGAAGGTGATGAGCTTGACCAATGTTAGGCCAAGAGTGCCCAGTGTTTAGGAGTTTCTGCGGCCCAAGTGAGCTTGGGGGGGGTGGGGGGGAATTTCCACTATTGTGGGATGGTTCACTCCAAAGCCCTCAGCTTCTGGATAAAGAGCACAAGATCCTTCTAGAACTGAGTCAGGTTCTTGACACCCCCCCCACTCCCATCCAATCCCCCTCCACAAAAAACAAGCACCCCACCAGCAAATAAAGATTCTGCTAGAAGCTCCACAAAGCTCTCTAGGATTAGCCTTGCTGGCCTGTGAGCATCAACAAGAAAAACTTACTGTGTCTACTCTCACCCACTTTGAAGTTTCACGAATTACATTTTTCTGCCTCTGGGTATGTATATCGACATACAACATACAAAACAAATCCACAGACTGTCGGATAGACTCATTTTTGAATCCAAGAAAGAACACCCCTTTATTTATAGAAAAACAGTGGCCCGTGGGCTGGCTATCTAAGTAGTCCACTCCGAATGACAGACCTGGAGATCTCAAATCCCGAGTTAGAATTCCTTCCACAATTATCCAGAGATTTCAGACCCAAACATGCTTTGGTCTGAATTTAGCTGAACTACATGAAATTGCCTCAGTTCACTCCTGTGAGGATGAGCAGATTTCCCAACTGGCAAGTGGTTTCACTCATTGCCAAAAACTTACTCTCTGCTCCTTCCCCCATACTGTCCTTTTGATCCCCCACAAAGTGGCCACTGACATCTTAGAGCAGTCCTTCAGTCCACTGTGCATGCTAGAGCCAGCACTGATTTCTACTCCCTTCTATTGAGCCCCACGGGCACATTTCTCAGACTGCAACAAGCAGAATTCTGCTTGAAAGAGAGCCTTCAAGGACCCGCCTGTGACCCAGAAGTCCCTCCTCTCTTGGGACAAGCAGAATAGGTATGCCTTCCCCACAGTCATCCCATACAAGATATCAAGCCAAAAAACAAACTCTGTTGTACATTAAAAAGAAAGTAAAATGTCTCTCCTTTATGTCCAATTTTTAACTTAATATATTTACATTCACAGTACGGGGAGGGATGTCCACTGTCACCCAATGTAAATGGATTTTGCTTCTCTCTGTTACTATTTTATTGTAATTCTTTTGACCACAAAAGCTGAGCTTTGCCTCGGTTCTAGAAATTAGACTCTTTCTGTAAATATTTCGTGCTTTCCAACACCACAATATTCCTCTCTTAAGTAACAGACTTTATAGTCCCCTAATGAGACCATTAAACTTTTGTTATGCTTTAACAACATAATTTGCTAATTCTTAATGTTGTCAACAAATGGCCCTAATAAGTATCTTCCAAGAAGACCATGATCAAAACCATAGAGCTGTAACTCGCCCCAGATTTGAGATCTCTTTCAGCTTGGCAAAGATTCCGGGGTCACGAAGCACTGGGATTGTACAGCTCTCGGCCCCTGTATCTTTTCAGCATTATTAAGATGGGCGAGTGATTAGAAGCAAATGTCATTCCTGTCATTGGTCAACTCCTGCACAGACTGGAAAAGGAACTGCATCAGCCTTTGCTTCAGGGTACCAACAGCGAAACATAAACATCCACGTGGACTGCGCTTCCCTTGCCTCTCCTAGACCTTTCTGCGGCTCAGGAACTTTCACTCTGAGACCATGCTGCAACCAAGCCCTTTTATCACACCTATCCTGTGCTCCAACTAATATGCAGATTCAGTGACCCTCACACCCATTTGTTACTTCTGATAGCCAATTTCTAATGATTGGGGGAAAGGTGGAAAGATTTGGCAATCTATTAATGCTCAAGTCTCTCTCTCTCTCTCTATCTCTCTCTCTCTCTCTCTCTCTCTCTCTCTCACACACACACACACACACACACACACACACCATGCAAAACCCACTCAAGAAGGAGATCAAAACAAAAATGCTAAGGAGGCTCCATCTGAACTTCAGCTGGGTCACCCTAGGGAAGCGATCGTCCCTGTGGCCTTCAGTAGAACCACAGCTGGGTCACCCCAGGGAAGCGATCGTCCCTGTGGCCTTCAGTAGAACCACAGCTGTGAGAGTCATGTTTTACGGGCTTCTCATCATTGGCCTCCATGAAAACTTCCACGCAGTGTCAAAGATGATAGGCAGGTATTTCTTTCTTTCCCCTACACTCAGTCGACTTGGGATCAAGTGCATATTTCAGTGCAGCCGTGTTTCAGAGTATGGCAGCATTGCAAGGCATGGTTGAAGTTCTCCCAGATATTGCGAAATCTATAGCAACCATTAACATAGAAAGAACACCTCCATCTTGTCGTTCAGACTTGGTAGAATGTGTATTTACAGTAATATTTCCTCCCAATGCATTCCTGAAGATCTTAACTTCTTACTGAAGTCTCAGTTTGGGGAGATAGGCATAAAACACGGGCGTGCTACTTTCAGGGGGCAGGAGGCAGAAGCTAAGAGACTTTGGGGCTGTTTCCAACAGACTTCATCATAAGCAAGGCATTTAGGACGCAGACGCTGAGTTGAGAGATGAAGTCAGTCCTTCCTTTGTTCAAGAGGTAATTCTCAGGACTAAAGAAATGATACACCTCAAGACTACAGGTAGCACTCAGAAGCCTGCGGACATGGAAATACATATGTCCACATGCCTGCATAGATGCAACTTGAAAATGTACTAGTCATTAATTGTGAGAAACTTTAAGGAAGATAAATCCGGGAACTTGAGAAGAGCCCTAAGACCAGCCCAAATAATAATCCATATTTAGACTTAGGAAAATATATCCAAAGTTACACAATTGTCCCTACACAGTGAACTACTCTGGGGGTACTGCTATTTTTCTGGGGGAGCCCGCATTTCCCTTTGGCATCTTCTGGACCTAGAATCCTGGTTTGCCCTTCCTGGAGTAGATATCAGACAGCTACCTCCAAAGCTGGACGTTGCCCCCTGCCCACAGGATGCCAGTCGGTGACCAGCAGGACTCAAAGGTCAAACATGAGAGGTATCTCAATCTGCTCCTCTGTCATCACCGGGCACAGTGTCAGGAAACCAGGATGCTTTGGGGGCTTTTATCCTTTTAGGAAACATCCTCATCCCAGTGGTCTCCACAGACATTTCAGTGCCCCAGCTGGAAGACTACAGGTCCCAGAAGTCAGCAGGAGTATGAAGCCGAAGTGGAGCTCAACGGCACAGCAGCTCTGTACTGGGCTAGAGCACCGGGGCAGCTAAGAATTCTGGTCAGGGTGCTCAGTGACACAGAAGGGTCTCCAGGGCATTGAAAGGTGACATCTATACACTCCACATCCTTGATACCCTGAAAAAGGCCAAATCAGATCCACAACTGCCAGGAGCTAGGACGAGGGAACTTTCTGGGGGTAGAGCTGCTCTCCGTGTTGACTGCAATGGTTGTTCTGTTACCACACATCCTGCTGACACTGAAGTCACTTATGTAACATAAGTGAGGGTGCAAATTATGCCTCAATTACTCTGACTTCCGGGGATGATAATACTTGCTTAGTGCCCAAACCAGCATGTTCCTTACTAACAGTTAAATTAAAAGAAATAACCCCTCTTTTGTGGAACTCAGTTAACTGGGTCATTTTAGGGGGTACTCTAGAAGTTAAAACAAACTCTCCTATACCTCTGAAGTTAGACATGGCTCCTCACAGCCCTTCCCAACTTGGACAAAGCCGCCCATATCACCAGTGCCTATTACTCCTCAGTACATGGGTGAGAAGCACAGATGGGACACACACTCTTCTTCAACGGTGTGTGGGCTGGGAAAAGACGGACACGGGAGCAGAGCAGACAGTCCAAATGGGAAGACGCACTGTTTCTGAAGACAGGTTCCTTTAAAACAAACAAACAAAATGGCTCTGGGGATCCTGCTCATTTCCAAATGCAGACCAAAAGCCCAGAACCCTGAAAGTAAGGAAAAGAAGGACCTGAGCATGAACTAGCTGGGCTCTATGGCACCCCACATATGATTAAACAGCCTTATCCATTCCTGCTTTGAGAAGGAAGCCCCCCTGTATGGAAGGCGCCTTGCGGATGCACTTCCCTCAGTTTCCTGACCCTACCTGAACTCCAGTTCTGTAATCACAGGAGTCAGAATGCTGCAGCAATGTTGAGCAAGCATAACACTTTTGACCCCTCAAAGAAGTTACACCTAGCTAGCAATCTGAAACAGAATAATTATTAGTTGTCCTATTTATTAGATGAACCCTTTTGAGTAATAGCCTCGGGGGACATTTATAAATGCAATAAAAGGCCTCATCACAGTCAAATGCACACGGAAGTGGCTCATTCGAGGTTTTGGCTGAAGCAAACCCACGAGCCCAGGAATGTTTCTCTAGATGTGTGGAGGGCCTTGTTCCTGCTACCTTCCTGGGCCCAGCCTCAGCATCTGCTTCAGGAACCCTGGTTCAACTTAGGAGTTCGAATCACCTGCCAACTTGGGCCCCCTATAAAATGTATGAGCCCCTGTTTTCCAAAATGAAAGCCCAGCAAGCCACATTCTGGAAGAAAAGTGAGGTCTGCTGACACTGGCTTCCCTCTCAAGCTGTGTCCTTGAACAAAGCTGAAGTACCTGAGCTCGCAGATCGGGGCCCCAGCCGCCTATCTTGCCCAGTGAGTCACAGGAAATGAAAACCACTGTATCTTTAGTCAGTGTTGATTCAGTAGAATCCAGAGCCAGCCCCCAGTAGGGCCCATGGCAAGTTGCTTGCACTGTGAGTCATGAAAGAGAGCCAAAAACACTACCAAAGCCCTTTAGTACACTATTCTATTGGCCTCACCAATCCAGCTCCACCCCAACCCCTCCCACTGGAACCAGTTTGCTATACAACCTAAAATGAGCAGAAATTCTATTTAAAGGGGAGTGGGCAGTGAGAGTGAATGACACTGGCAGCCACCATTCCATTAAAACATGACATTCCCTTCACCCCTTTGCAAAGCCCAGGAAGACTGATGTGCTGGCCCGCAAGGATTCATTTTCTTTTGTGCCAAACATACTATCCTACAAAGAAACCATAGTTTTCAAAAATAATCAGCATCTTGCCGGCAACCTTAGGCTTTGTCTTATATCCTTCACTGCTGGGCTTGAATGAAATGATGCAGGATTCTTCTAGGAATTAGAAATTAATAGAATTCACAAAATCAATATGTCACAATCTGCCGCACACAAATCACGATGGGTCCCCTCCCAGTGACCATTAGTCCCTGTGAATAATTCTAGAGGGTGTAACTGGAGCCAATATGCCTCGAAACTCCTTGGCCAGATTATCTTGCTCTTGTCCACAATTTTCTCAAGAAAGAAAGCAAATGCCGGACGTGGTTGAACAATCTAGTCTAGATTCAGATGCCACAACAATGAGGGTACCACAGTGTCCAGATCAACAATGCTGCCAACAGGAAGCCTCCCAAACCCAGTTCCTGTATCAGTCATTGCTCTGGCTCCTCAGTCCCTCCCCCTCCCTTTCTTTTTGTCCTTTGGGAGGATGAAACCACAGCCACGCTATCACCTAGCATGCCCAGTAGCAAGAGACTGGATTTAGCTGTAAGTCAGAAGCAGTATAAAGGACAAGGGGGATTGGTGCACTCAAACATACCAGCCCCAAATCTCTGCTCTGCCAGGCTCAGGAAACACAGCAGTTTGAAAAAATGCTATCCTGGAATGGTCTGCTAGAGACATCTGTGCCTCTGCACCTCCAGCCAACATCATCATACTTTCCTAGGGACCGGGAAACCACCCCCGGACCTGTGGGGTCCCTCGCCAGTGTCAAAATGACAATAAGAACATATCACCTTTCCCCATTCTCCTTCCATTCCTAAAAAATGATTTGAGTCGGGGCTGGAGAGATGGCTCAGTGGTTAAGAGCACTGCTTGCTCTTCCAAAGGTCCTGAGTTCAATTCCCAGCAACCGCATGGTGGTTCACAACCATCTGTAATGAGATCTGGTGCCCTCTTCTGGCCTGCAGGCACACATGCAGACAGAATACTGTATACATAATAAATAAATAAATCTTTTAAAAAAAAAAAATGATTTGAGTCACTAGTGCATCTCCCCTGGGGAAAAAGGTAACTCCCTGATCAGCAAATAGTTGGCAGTCAAGCATGTAGTTCTCTGGGATTGGGTGCAGGAGTGGGGTGGCTGGCTAGGGGTGAGTGCTACAAGCAAAGTCACACACCCAAGCTTCTCAGCTACGGAGCTGGAGGCCAGGGAAGGCCAGCATAGGGAAGGGCTAAGGTGGCCCAGTTTTCTGACCAGGAATACAGATGGAGTACAGAGCCAGACTATACCCTGGGTTGCTGAAGGATTCCCTGGCAGACAGATCTGTCTTCCCAGCCCCTCGTTCAGCTGGGCTGCCTTCAAAAGCAAACACTCAGAAAAGAAGCATAATTTAACTGATACAAGTTACAGGGAGAGAAGCAAGCCTGGAGTAGCAGGGCCAGGGTGGCTGCCAAGTCAGAGGTCACTAAGAATTCGTACTTCCAGAGCTGATGGCCACAAGGACACTCAAGATTGTGTGAGATGCTTGTTTTACAACAAGCCCTCGGGTGACTAGAGGACAGGAGGACATTGGCTAAGGGGACAGGAGAACCTGATTCCTTGGCAATTCTGAGCTGTCATGCATTAGGCATGATGGCTCCTCTTTGTCTTCACAAATAACCCAGAGCAGACAAAGCAGCTGACAGCAAGCAACAGACCTTCAGTCTTCCCTGCTCTGTCCCAGTAACACAAGACATGTCCTCTTAGCGACTGAGCATCCCTACTGGGCACACTGACTTGGAATATGGTCTCTGATTTGTAGCATCTGCCAATGCTCATGGTGCATTGGTGTTCCTATGGTGACCAGTGTTAGGAAACCAACAGTGGATACCCACTCACTCCTGAGCATTTGACAGCTAGACCCTGGCAGCACTCTTTCTGGATGTTTAATATCTGGACACCCTGGATGCACCATTCCTGAACAGCTGTGGCTACACTGAGAGCTGGCAGGAACCTACTGCAGCTTACCTTTGATATGGATGAGGTCTCAACAGTGGATATGCGGTCCTGAGTTAGAGGCCTTAGCCTCATCTTTTGCTGTCATCTGGAGGTAGATGTATCTGAAATCAGACCAATGCAAACTGAATCCAAACTCGACCTTGTAATACTTGTTGTAAACTTACATTAATTCTGTCACCTCTCTGTGCCTATTTACTCCCTGGTAATGGCCTTACAGCGTTCTTTTAAAAGCTGCTATACGCAAGGTGGAGAAAGCTGAGTCTAGCATACAGTGGGCATTGCTTATGGCCAGCTGTGAGGAACAGCTGGGGAACTAGGACTGCAGGAGGCATGGATGTTCCTGGCTGTCCGGGAGGTTCTGCATTCCTGCAGCTGGTTCATTCCAGAAATCATTCTGGAAGACAGAGAGAGACTGATAGCTTCCTTTGTGAGACAGACCTTTTGATGCCACAATAAATAAAGCAGATCTATTAAACCTGGGATCATGGAAGGAAGACCTGGGTGCTTGGGAATTGGTGCCATGCAAGGCTAAGAACAAAGGTTAGCTTGTCATATACATAGGGTGATGATTTGATATAATGTATGTATTACATTTGATATAATGTATTATAAGATGATCAAATTGAGCTAATTAAGATAACCATTTGCGCCAGGAGGCGGTGGTGCACGCCTTTAATCCCAGCACTTGGGAGGCAGAGATAGGAGGATCTCTGAGAGTTCGAGGTCAGCCTGGTCTACAAGAGCTAGTTCCAGGACAGACTCTAAAGCTACAGAAAAATCCTGTCTCAAAAAACCAAAATTAACAAATAAATAAATAACAAAAGATACCCATTTACTTCACGTACTTCTCATTTCTTCTAATGAGAACATTAAAGAGCCATTCTCCAAGCAAATTTCTTCTGTTTATTTTTCCATCATTTTTCGGTCACTGTTGAGACAAGGTCTCGCTGCATAGCTCAGGTTACCCTTCAAGTCATAATCTTCCTACCTCAGCCTTTTGAATGCTGGGATTACAGATGTGCACCACCATGCCTGGCAAAATTTTCAAATGCACCATGTATTACTATAGTCACCATGCTGTACAGTAGATAGATGGCCTGGACGTCCATCTAAATACAACTTTGTACTTCTGATGAACATCTTCCCTCCATCTTCCCAGCAAAGGCCTGGAAATTACTATTCCCTATCCTGTTTCTCCAAGTTCAACTTTGTCAGATTCCACATACATGTGAGAATATGCAGCAGCAGTCCTTCGGTGCCAGGCTTGCCCAGCACAGCACAGCACAGCATAGCCATCCTAAGATGGTTCATCCATCAAGCATTGCTAAAGAAGGAAATAAGAATTCTAGGTCCATACAGGCTGTCAAAAACATAGGCTTTTTCTTCTTCCAAAGGTTTTAGCATACTAATTGCATCTAAACACCATGTACTCTTTATCATCCCATCCAATGGTAGACACTTAGGTAGATTCCACATCCGGACTATCATGAACATGGGAGTATTGACATTTCTTCACCATGCCAGTTTCATGGCCTTTGGTGCATGTTCAATTGCAGGATTGCTGGATCATAAAGCAGTTGTATTTTAAATTTATGTGAGCCTCTCTGTCTCACTTCCATAACAGTTGTGCTAATTTATGTTCCTGCCAACAGTATAGAGGAGTCCCTTTTCTCTGCATTCTTGCTAACATGAATCTTTAGACATTTCTAAATTGATCTTTTATTTTTTGAGATTATAACTACATCATTTTCCCCTTCCCTTTCCTCCCTCTAAACCCTCCTGTATACTTCTCCTTGACCTCTTCCAAATTTATGCCCTCTATTTTCTTTGTGTTGTTACATCTATATATTATATATATCATATTACATATATAGATGTAATGACATTATAGTATATGTACATATGCTATGTTACATGTATGCATTATACATGTTTTCATATGTACATATGACAATACAATAATGTGTGGTATATTTGAAACAGTATTGTTACACACACATATTCATAAAGACACTCTGCATACTCTGTATGATGTTACTTGTGTGTTTGTGTATATATGTATGTATATGTATATATATATTTTGAGGGCTGGTCAGGTATTTAGTACTTTTGATAGCAGTGATCCTAACAGTCATGAAATAATATATCGTTGCAGATTTAATTTGCATTTCTCTGTTCAGTAGTGACTACTTTATCACATACCTATTGGTCATTTGTATGTATTCTAATGGGAAACAGCTATTCCAATGTTTTGCCCATTTTTAAGACCATGTTTTTTGTTTTCTTGCTGTTTAGTTGTTAGAGTTCTGTGTACATTTTAATAATGGATGTCATATCTTTCTTTTGTATCTATGGTTTTGGGACTTGTTATACATTTGCAATAAAATAAAGACATTCAATTGAATTCTCCAAACAGGAAAGCTTAAGTTAGCATAAAGTTCTTCTCTGGCCCTTACTTCAGTTGTAAACCTTTATGAGCACCTTACCATGTTCCAGGCATATAGCACAGAAGCTAGGGTAAGGGTGTAGCATGGCCCCGGCCCCAAGGCCCTCGCCATAAACAGGCAAGCGTGGTACGGCAGCAACAGGGAGCTGAGAGAAGATGCAAGGTGTGCAACTGAGAGGTACATCACACTCATGGTGCCAGGCATTCTGAAAGCACTTGTATTCATGCTCACACCAGAACCACGACTAAGCTGAGTTGGGAGTGGAAAGAAACTCTTTGAGTGGAGATAACAGTGTGAACAGCAGCATGGAGTCAGAAGAGAGCACACACGGTCAGGGGACTACACATTATCTACATTCAGAAGCTGTAGAGCTTGGGTTCTGTCATGGGAAAGGAGGCAATGGGCGGGGGGCAAGCTACATTTAGAAGGACTGTGTATGTACTCCGAAGATAATGCAGTTACCAAAGTGCTTATAACTGGAAACTGACCTTGACCCAAGAGTAACACTGATTGCTCTGTGAATTACAGCGTGAAAGGGGACAGAACCAGAGGCAACCAGGAGAGGCTGTCACATGAGCTAGGTGAGTCAGGATGATCTCAATCAACAGGGCACCATGGGGATAGGAAGGAGGCAGGTTTCGACAAGTGATGGAGGTACATCCCCAGGACTGGGAGATGACTGGACATGGAGGTTATGAGCAGGACACTGGGAGGGCAGAGAGACAGCCATTCATGCTATCAAGACACCAAGCAGTTGACTCTCTATGTGTACACTTGCACGGACAGTTTTTCAGAGCCATCATGTCATGTACAAATGAAAGGGGAGCCGTATGAAATCATAATAATTTTGACTATCAATTATAACACTTTTTAAGCCAGGAAGAACACAGAATTTTGAGGAAAGTATGGAATGTCTCTGGATGTCATCTGAGTCATCAATACCCTAGGCTCAGTGCAAAGGGGGCTTTGGGCACATATGCACATGTTATGAGATGGGGATTAATATCCTTTCTGAAACTATGAAGACAGTGCTCCTGAGCACTGGAGAGAACAAAACAGCCAGGCATGCAAGAGTTTAAGACCTGAGTAAAGGATGAGAGTGTAGCATCCTTAGGCTCTATTAATAAACAAATAAATAACAATTGAAGGGAGAGGAGCAAGAGAGGACACTATGAAACCAAGGAGAAACTGCATGATGAGAGAACCAGGGTCTCAGGCAGTAGTTCCGAACCAGGTCCCTATCCTTCATCAGTGAGTTTGATCTGCAGCAAGATCCACAGTGACCTTGGGGAAATCACTGCAGAGAAATAGGACAGGAGCAGAACCAGACGGGGAGCAGTTAAGGGACAGGCTGGGCTGGGGACAGGAGCAGGGAATGGGATGGACCCTCTTGGGAGCACTAACACAGAAGGACTCAGGAAACGCTGGTGAGGGGGATTTGGGGAAGGGTGGTATTACTAAGGAAAATCACAGATATGGTACAGTGGTAAGAAAGCAGCAGGGGCGAGTCACCATGAGAAGGAGGGGAACTCGCAGGAGATGGGCAGAGGGGCACAAGAGAGGTAGTGGGAGAAAATGAGAATGAAGTATCATGACATGTATGTCTGAAGATATCATATGAAACTCTCCACTTAGGGTACTAATCTAAAACTGTTTTGAAATGGATACTGAAATGAGGCAGGAGAGTAGCAACATCCAGACGCCTGAGAGGGCAGCAAGACTAGGTATGAGAGACCACGACAATCAAGGAATAAGGTCCTCTAGGAAGAGGACTAAAATAGTCAGCAGTAGCTTAGGGTGGCAGCTGGGAGGTCTCAGAGCCTGGGTAGACCTCTTTCTTAACTCTCTTGATCTTCTGATCTCTCAATTTCAGACTTAGCTGTAAGCTGCCACGCAGGGAGAGCACCCTCACCTTCCCAGGGCTCTCCATGGGACATCTTGGAACAGCAAGAATAGCATTCAGGGGCAGGAATGGAGACTTGTAGAATCCTTAGAGCTATGGTTTCTATGACAACAGTTAGATAACCGACCTCATGAGGAGGCAGTGGGAAAACAAACGAGACTGATACTCATTTCATAAGCTGACATAAAATTAAAGCTCCAGCAGAATGCAGTGACACACGCCCTTCATCCCAGAACTCAGGAAGCAGAGGTAGGTGGCTCTCTGTAAATTCGATGCCAGCCAGATCCACAGAAGGAATTCCAGGTTAGCCAGGGGTACACAGAGGAACTCTGTCTCAAAATCTGCGATAAAAATTCCAAAGGGGAAAAAAAAGGTGCTGGTGCTCACTATCTGGGTTGCCTTGTGGGAGGAGATAGGGTGAGAAAGCAGCAATAGAATTTGGGATGAGACAGTCCTGGTTAGAGCTGAAACCCATACTTGATGGTTGTTTGGTGCCACATGAGGTACTTGATCCACCTGGGCTTCTGTTTTGTTTTTGTTTTTTTTCATAGGTGGTGAGTACAAGAAGAACCAAGGCTGTATATCTTACATGAGGCACAAGAACCACATTAAGATATACATACAAATTTTATGTGTAATGTAGTATGTGTCACATACACACAAACACACATACACACTACACAGTATAGACCGCATGCTCAACAAATGGTAATCAGCATTAATATTAGTAATACTATACCCTTAATGAAGAAATCAATCCTCATCAAATCAACTTATAATTATACAAATTACACAATTTACCACGAGGTAGACACTTGGAAGAAACAGTCCTTCAGGACCTTTTAACTAAATTACCTGGAATTTGATCTAGAGGATTATATTATTTATGCTGCAAATCAAAGCCATGTAGGTCTCTGCCAACATGCATATCGCATCAAGCATGCCAAGAAAAATAAACCTCTAATGTTACTGATTGTGCAAATTAACTCATTTGGTCTTTAACGAAAATACCCAACATACTTAGGGAACTATGGGAGGGACACCAGAAACTCTAGGCTCTATGCGAGATGTCTTGAGCCTCCCATAGGAATTTTTGTCTGTTGAGAGAAGAGGATGCATTGAAGAAATACTGCTGAGATCGAAATATTATAGAATCCTTTTTTTTTATTTCTTTCTTCAGAAAGCTCAATGAACCCAAGATAAGCAGATTCTAACTTCCCCCTTTTTTTTTTTCTCAGCAGAAGGACTGTGCCTTTAGGTTCATACTGTTAAAGCTGAAATAGGCCCAATTAGTCCTAAGACTAGGCACCTCGGTCCGATTTTGTTCATTTGTATTTCTTTGCCACAGAAAACGCCCATCTCCTTCTCACAGTCTCCCTTCCATTTGCCCTATGAGCCTCCTTGGAAGATATGCTCAGTGTTCTCTTGACTGGAAAAAGACAGTCTTTGATCCCAGGAGTAAAAGGAAAGCAGCAAGCTGTTTTCTGAACCTTCCCTGGCAGCCTAGAGCCTTTCTTTTTTCTGTTCTCAGGGCACGAAGCCTCGCCTGGGCAGCAGGCCACTGGAGCTAACAGGCTGATCTATAAGATTGCCAAGAGCCAATGAGATCACCTCCAGCCAGCCCCATGCCTCTCACCAGGAAAAAATATCTGGGAAGCAAAACCTGACATGTATATAGCAAAAGGAAGGAAGGGTATTCACAGCAGGAATGAAGGACACAGTTCAAGCCCTTGTTGGGGAGGACTCACCAAAGAGTGCAAGAAACTCTCAATGCTATCTGTCACAGGAAGTGCAAGCCCTTCAACTCCATAAATACTGTCAACTGATTTGAAAAGAAATAAGCAAGCAGAAGAAAAATTGTGTCCTTTCTAACTAATAAAGGCTGGTGACAAATCAGTTTTGATGGCTAATTTTAAATAAGTGAAAAACCAGAAATGGACAAGGGCATAATTTGATTTACAACAAACAAGCAAACAAACAAACAAAAAACAGAAACAGTTCGGCAACTAAGCAATAAACATGTGAAACAAGGTTTATTTTGTAATTAAAATGCAAATTTAAATGATAATGACCTGCCATCTGTGCCTATTGGCAAATACTTAAAAGTTAGACAGAACAGAGAGTTGGTGAGGCTTTGAGGAAGCAGGCAGTTCACACACTGTTAATGGGGTTGTAAATTGGAGCAACCTTTTCGCAGGGCAATTTGGCAATATCTATTAAAATGTAAAATGCACATAGCCTTTGACCCAGCAATTCCACTGCTAGGAATTTACCCTCGGGGTATGATCTCTCAACTGGGCACCAGCACACTTAATACCAAGGTGTGTGCCTGCAGTGTTTGTGATCTCCCCAAATGGAAAAGAATTTAATGCCAGTTTAAGAAGCTGGTTAAATCCCTTTGGGTATAACCACACAGTAGGCTGCCAAGCAGCAATGAAGTGCCTGGGAGAATCTCCAGGCTGCTGTGGAAATGTGTCTAAGAAACATGGTCATAGCCAGGCGGTGGTGGTGCACGCCTTTAATCCCCACACTCAGGAGGCAGAGGCAGGTGAATCTCTGTGAGTTCGAGGCCAGCCTGGACTACAGAGCAAGTTCCAGGGCAGGTTTCAAAGCTACACAGAGAAACACTGTCTCAAACACCAAAATAAATAATAATAATAATAATAAAAGGAAACATTGTCATATGGGAAAAACAAGTGGCAGAATAACACATTAGCATTGAATGGAACAATGAATCACACAAAGATCTTTAACTGTAGCCGGGCAGTGGTGGCGCAAGCCTTTAATCCCAGCACTCAGAAGGCAGAGGCAGGCAGATCTCTGTGAGTTCAAGTCCAGCCTGGTCTACAAGAGCTAGTTCCAGGACAGGCTCCAAAACCACAGAGAAACCCTGTCTTGAAAAAACAAAACGAACAAACAAACAAACAAAAGATCTTTAACTGTAGACCCACAGATACAGCATGTGTAGGAACATTTGCACACAAAGGAAAATGTAAGAAAACTTCTAAGAAAGGCTTAAGTTGACGGTGCCTTTGAGTAATGGTAGGGCCAGAGAGATCTGGGGTGTAGAGGATTGTTTTCACCTTTACCTTCTTATTCTAAGCTTTTTATTTTTTTTTAAAAAAATTGTCTTAGCATGAGTATATGGTGATTTGTCATTTAAATAAGGAAATTAAAGAAAACCAAAGGGTAGTAAGAATGAGATAGAGGGAATGAAGGCCTAAGAAAGTGAAGGAGGGAGGAAGAGAAGGAGAAATAAAAGGAAAGAAGTGGCCTTTTAAAACGCCGCCATCTTGCCAAGCCTCACAGACACTGGCTGCGGCTTCTCTCATAAATGAAAACAAGGAAGGGCTCCTCTGTCAGCTGTGTCCACGCTCTTCCTTCGTCTCTGCGAGTCACACAGGGATAAAGTCTCCTCCAGCTTAGGCCCAGGCTGACTCCAGGAAGCCAGTGTGTTTCCTCCCCTAATGCACAAATGTGTGTTTTGCCTGATGTTTTTGTCTCTGTGCCCAGATCCCACAGTGATAGGCGCCACTAGAACACCCAGACAGAGGACTGGCCTGCTTCTGAAGAGAGGGGTCAGGCACTTGGGAGGTCAAAAGGCTAACCTTCCAAAGGTCATGGAATGAGACCTGAGCTTGCAGCCCTGGGCCAGGGTAAAGTCAGGCTTTCTCGTGTGTGTGTGTGGGGGGGGGGTCTGCCCAGAGGGGATGGTTGAACAAATTACTTTCTTTCCTTCCCTTAATATTCTAGTAGTTTACCAGAAGCTAAAGGAAACATTTATCTGAGGTAGGTTTTATAAAATGCGGCATTGCCCAGTGTTTTTTTTAAAGAAGTATTTTTTTTTTTAAATTGAGAATTTGAGGGCAGAGATATGGCTCTCAACAGCACACTTGCCCAACAAGCATGAGGCCCTAGGCTCCATCCCTAGTGCCACAGAAAGAAATAAACATAAAAATTGAGCTGGTTGAAGAGGACTGGTGATGTTTAATTTCTAGAGCAAAGGGAAGGAGTTTAGAGCCCCTCCAGGGCCAACATTTGCAAAGGAACAAAAGTCCCCAAGGAAAGCCCACTAGAACGCTGTCCCTTGCCCTCTTGTAACTGGCTTGTCCTGGGTCCTAGGCTGGCACTGAGTCCTGGGGCCATTCCTGAAGCTTACAGAATATTCTGCTGCTGCTTGGCAGTTTAAATATTAACAAGCATGTAAAGCTACCGGGGGTAAAGCCCGGAGCCTGTAATAAGAAGCAAGCCTCGGCTGGATTCTGTAATTACTTCTTGCGCAACTTGGAGACCCAGTCACGGCTTCTGAGGATTACACACTTCCAACTTCTCTGGCAGGAGGGCGGCAGCTCCACCAGGGTTGCATAAGCATTTCATAGCATGATAATTAGTCATTAAGAAGCAGAACAAAGGGCCACTGGACCAAGGTGCCACTCTAACAGGGTCTGTATTTGCTTGTGGCAAAGGAGAATTTTCTTTCTTTTTTTGCACACTATGCCCTACAGTGGGCGTTGTTGGAAAGGAAAAGAGGTTTGGGGGAAAGGTGGTGCAAAGAAAAGGAGGTGAACTCAAGATGGAAGCAGAATCCAGACCCTAAGAATGGGACACTGTAACTATCTTTCCTCTGGTTACAACTGTTTAAATCAGATCAAGCCAGCATGTTTCCTGACCCCTATTCCTGGGCTGCTGAGTAGGAGGATCCCACTTTGGGACCTCTGTGTGTACAGCAGCCTTCCCTGGTCAGCAAGAGAACTGTCCTGTGTATCCATACAGTTAGGACTCATCCATCAAAGGAAATAGCCAAAAAGCAAGCACTAAACTCCCATTGCCCTGATTCTTTTTACTGAAATCATTACACCCATAGATCAGCCTTCATCACTGAAGCTTCTTTGGACAGTAGAAGCTGGTTAATACAGAGATTCAAAACTGGTCAATGTGCAGAGAGTAAGAGACAGTGGACATCTATATCACAGTTCTTCTTCCAAAGGCTCTGCCTGTGGGACCCAGAGGTGATGGGCAACTATAGTGAAACCGCATTGTCTGGAGACAAGAAAGCAGTCACACACATGAACTGACTGTGTCCGTGACAACATGCACAAGACCTTCACACGATCAAGTCAAACAAAGAGCCCAGCATGAAGTGGGGAGATGGCCAGGAAACCCCACCACTAGCTGAGAAACTTCTGGTAACTGACAGCTCTTGGTCAAGGTAGAGTTAGCTTTCTTCAAATATGTGGCCATGAAAGGATACCCATGATGCAATAGGTGGCCCTACATGCACGCACATACTGGCAGCACTCAGTGGACTCCTGGGTTTAAGAAAAACAATATGGAGTTGAGAGGGGCTAGTGGTGAGAAGGCTGGGGGAGAAACTGGAGTGGAGGGGCAATGGGGGCGGACCTGACCAGAGCACATTGTACACATGCACAACATTCTCTAACAATAAACAAACAAAACGGGCTTCAAGAACCTCAAGTTTAGATGCCCACTCACTCCACAGGGAAAGAAACTGAGGCCCAAGTTGCCAGGCAGAGCACTTTCTCACCAAAACCCCGGGGGCCCTCGTAGAGACACTTATCTCTCCTTGCTTCTCAGAGTTGCAGCCTTTCTCTGGGCCGCGACCTTTGTCAGCTTTGGCTGCGTGGATCAGTGCCCCACCTACAGCCTCAACCTGTTCGCACACTTGGAAAAGCCAGCCGTGCCCTGCGAGGCCGGGAGATAACCACGGCAACAGTGCAGCCTGCAGGCCAGTGTGAGGATCACAGGGCACACCTGGAGAGACACCTAGCAGGTAGAGAGTTTGGCCCTAGGTAGTGTGGTCCTGAGGATGGGATGCCCCGGGGGCCGATAGTTGAGTAGCATTGGGCTGATTCAATGGAGCCAAAAGACATGTTTGTCATTCAGTCACACCTGTCCACATTTACCAGGGGAGATGATGTCAGTTCCCAAAGGATGGAGTCTTACTTTCTGGACCAAGTCTGTGAGGATGGAAAGTGGCCTGGGTCACATCGCTTCCTTTGCACCAAGAAGCCATCACTTCACAGTGTGCCACTCGGTGAGAGCAACTGCAAGCTAAGAAACAGAGAGCATCTTCTCACATTAAGTTCACTTCTAAGTGTTTTACTAGATGATGTCAGGAAGACACCACCAATGCAGAAATTTTAATATATCTCAAAATATCCCTAAGAATCTACACAGAGATGGAGACAGGATAATTAAACAGCAGGGGAATCCGGTGGGTGAATCAACCACGTCCCAAAGGTGCCAATGAATGGATCAGCGTCAAGCTATAGGGAGAGTTCTAGTAACAGATGACAGAATTGTTTTCCACCGTGGTTTCCAATGAATTGTACAGAAGCATCTTCAGAAGCATCTCTGCTCACATCATATCTCAAAACGTTGTTTGTTTTGTTTTGGTTTTTTGTTGTTTTTTTTCCCCTTCTACTCTAAAGTTGCAGAAATCTCTCTTCATTTCCTGCCCCCCTCCCTGGCTTGTTTTTCTCCTTGGCACTTGGAGCCATCAATGTCACTTCTTGAAGGCTCTAGGAAGACAAGGGTGCCTTTCTGTGTTCATTGCTACATTCTCAGCACTGAGGCCCCTACCTGGCCCATCCAAGGGTACCCAGTGAATCGTAGTCACTGAATAAGCACGTGGATGGAGGCAGGGCATTCATCAACTTGAAGACAACATAAACCCAGGAGGCCGGGGGATGCACTAGATGAGAAAGCCAACAACCGAAGTCATCCTGACGGGTAGTAACAATAGTCTAAAGCTAACGTGATGGAATTTAACAGGCTCTGTAAATCAATCCCACACTTAAGAGTTCAGAAAACAATTGCATAAGAACAAGATAAGGAAGATAATAGGTCTGAATAACAGCCTGTGCAGATATGACAGGGTCTTGGGTGATGGCCAGCTCAATCCGAGTCCAAAAGAAATCAGCTTCTCATGAAAGTGCAAGTCCTGGTGTCATCACTAATGAAAAGAATCACGGTCTCAGTGTTCAAGTGTGCTTGGATGCACGCCCTCTCTGGAAGGCACATCTTTGCGTGTAGCAAGGTTGTCCTCTCTGACCTGCTTTGGAGGAGCAAAGATGAGAAACCCTGTAAATGTCCATTAACGAGGAACAGACTGAATTCATACAAAAGCTCTGCCATGGGATCTGTTTTCACGGGAGAACAGGAAGACTCCTACTGACGTGCTGATTTAGACTGACTAGGGAAGGAGAGACCTAAGGAAGAGTGGTGGTGTGCTCACTCTTGGGAGGCAGAAGTTGGGGGATCTCTGTGATTGAGGACAGTCTGGTCTACAGAGGGAGTTCCAAGACAGTCAGTTACACAGAGAACCCTGTCTCAAAAAAGAAAAAAAAAACAAATTAAATTAAATTTAGAAAGACAGAAAAGAGGTGCCAACCTGTCTTTACACTTTGGGTTTTGCTACCGAGGTGACCTCTGTCTATTGGTGTGGACAGTCCTGGAAGTGTGTGGGAAACACAGAGAAGGGTCCTCCACCAGAACCCACAAACCTACTCCATCAGAACTGACTTGGCTCTGAGATTCTCAAATGATTCCTATATACATTTGGATCTAAAAATGTACTGTTTTATTTTCCTATTCATAATTATTTCTATTATGATAACTATACCTAGAATAAGATTTATCACTTTAACACTCACAAAAAATTCTGCTTTCTTCAATAGAGTGCCACTGGGTATTTCAGCTACACTCCAGGGCAGGCCCCGCACCCAGGAGGAGTTGCCCAGCACAAAACAGATCCCATTATTTTGTGTGTGTGCTTTTGGTTTTGAATAATTTTTGTCTTCTTGTGGTTTTGTTTTTGTATGATTGTTTTGGCCTTTGCTTTTATGATTGTTTGAGAGTGAGAATATTAAGTTCAGTGGGTAGGGAGATGGGAAGAGTTGGAGGAAAAAGAATATAATCAAGATATATTGTATGAAAAAAATAATTTTAAAGAAGAAGATTCACTACTTTAGCCCTTTTTAATGGTACAGTGCAGTGGTGCTAATTGCCTTCCTAATGCTGTATAGTGCTGCCACTATTCACTTTAGAACTTATTTTGACTAGAGGGGTAACAACATTTGTTAATTCTTTAAAACAGTTGATTTACTATTATATATCTCTCATTGGGTCTTTACACACAGCCCTGATTTTCTTGGTCACACATTCACCTGGTGTAAACCTAGTGGATGTTTATGCTCCTAAAGGTACAGTAGTCTTAGGCATAGATAACATGCTGATAACTAGAGACAAGAAGTTCATAGTCAATGAGTTGGCTGGGCATCATTCACTCATCAACTTTTTACAGATTTATTTAAGTATGCATGCATATGCACATGTGTGTATACTTATATATATATATATAGTTGTTATGCAAAACAATATGGATATTCTCCCACTTCTGGTTATATATAAAAGAAGTAAATCAGCAATGTCAAAGAGAGATCTTCGTGCCTGTTTTTACTGAGCCACTATTAACAATCGTCAGATAAGGTAAGAACCTCAAGGCCCATTAACGGATAAGTAAAGAAAACCTGGTATGTACATGCAATGCAATAATATGCATTCTTTAAAAAGCAGAAACCCTGCTATTAGCAAGAGAAAGGGTGAGCCTAGAAAACACCATGTTAAGTGAAATAGGTCAGACGCATACAGATATTTGTGAGGCACAAAGCCAGTGAGCTGGGCCAGAGACACAGTGGGATGGACAGGCCCAGTAGAGAGGAGCAGAGAGAACATCTGATCTGAGAGGAGGTGACTGACTGGAAGTGGAACTGTACTGGCAGCCACTGGAGAGGAAGAAGCCAGGTTGGAACTATACCTTAACTACACTTTGCTGGCATAGAAGAAGGAAAATTCATTTTAAAGACACAGAAAACATTTTTGACAAAATTATAAAGGAAAATTCCCAAAGGTAAGGGAAAAGATTAATCTCCAATAGAACAGAAGTTCTATGGAAGAAAAGAGTCCTGTTGGGGCGATGTTGTAGAATGGTGTGAATTAACACAACAAGAAAAATGTTCACTATGGTAAGTTTTGTGCTTCTGTGTATTTTACCACTATTAAGTATTTTAAATCAAATTTGTTAATGCCCAAATTACTCTCAGAAGAAGACCCAACTGATGATGTGATGCTTTGAAATAGCACATTTAAGAGCAATGATGGTTGGCAATCATTGTACCAGGCTTTTTTCTTTGGACCACAAACCAGCTCCCAAATCATGGCAGAGAGAAGAATGCTCGGCCTAGCTTAGGCACGTTTCTGGCTGGCTCTTTTAACTGAACCTGTTTTTCTTTATCTACCTTTTGCCTCAAGGCTGGCTTTTTACCTTTCTTACTTCTGCATTTCTTACTTTCTGCTGCCTGCCTTCTTGCCACAGGCATGTCCCATGTCCCTCTTTCTCTCCTCCTTCTCCCGTTCTTCCCTTCTTCCTTGTGAGCCTAGATTGCTCCTCCTATTTATTCTCTCTGCCTGCTAGCCCCACCTCTCCCTTCTCTGCCTAGCTATTGGCTGTTCAGCTCTTTATGATACTAAGCAGGTGCTTTAGGCAGGCACGGTGAAACAGGCAACATACCTTGACATAGTTAAACATACATCCTTACATCATTAAACAGATGCAGCACAAATAAATGTAACATACCTTTACACAGTTAAAGTAATATTCCACAACATAAGCAAGTATAACACATCTTTGACTAGTTAAAATAATATTCCTCAACACCTCATTGTCAACTGAACCAAACCTGGGATCACCTAAGAGACACACCTCTGTCTGGGTATGTCTGAGAGGCCATTTCCAGAGAGGTGTGACTGAGGAGGAGAGTCTTACCCTGAATGGGGACGCACAGTATCATATGACTGAGTAAGAATAGGAAAATGAGAATGTAAACTGAGTACTGGTGTCCCCATCTCCCCGCACTTTCTCCGTGACTGTAGAAACAATATGACTGCCTCCTCGTTCTCTGGCTGTCATCATTTCTCCACCGTGATGAGCTGCAGCCTCCGACACTGTGAACCAAAAGCAAATCCTCCTTTCCCTTGAGCTGCTTTTCTCAAAGGATTTGTCTCAGCAGTAAACAGAAGAACTAATGCGGAGATCTGGTTCTGAGGAGTAGGAGGTTGCGATAAACCTGACCATGTACTTCACAGGTCTTTGGAACTTGTTTTTAGGAGGAATGTAGGAAGAGTTTGCAAGTCTAGGCTGCTGAAGCCCTAAACTTCTACAAACGGAAATGAATGGACTGTCTCGGTGAATGTTTGAGATAACAGAACGTCAACAGAAATGCGGATAGCGCAGTCCTAGATCATGAGGTTTCGGAAGAGAGCAGTTCACATGGAACAACAGCACTGGCAACAAAGGTCACAGACCCCACCTCAGATGGTGTCTTGGCTGGCCATCCCTCTGGTGATCCACCAAACTCTCTCAGCACTCAGTCACAGCCCTGATGCACCTACAACCTCTAGGCGACTATGGGCTGAGCCATTTCCCAATATACAGGTGACACTTGGCACCTGCTAGTTCTGTCCATATGGGCTCAACCAAGCGTGGACCAAAAACTCTCAGGAAAACTGTGGTCTGCACTCGTATCTATAGATCTTACCCTCATTCTCTAAGCAGTATGAACGACAACCGTTTCCACTGTATTTGCATTCTGTTAGCTACTCTAAGCATCCAGAGGTGAGATGCAGGACACAAGAGAGTGTGCATAGGATTTACATATCAGCCATTTGCACAAGTGACTATCCATTAAACAGTGGTGCTTTAAAGATAACGAGGAGACTGGGAAGTATTAAACAGTGGTGCTTTAGAGATAAAGAGGAGACTGGGAAGTATTTTTGCTCTTCCCACTGAACCATAGAAAAGAGAAACTTGTCAAGGAGGAGACTCTGCCAGACTTTCCAGGAAGCCCATCACGTCTGGACCAGGCTCTCAGCACAGCTCCCTCAGGCACACTCTTTGAACTTGGAACGCATCCTGTACACACTAGAATCAGGTGAGAAGTAATTTGGAATTTCTCCTGCAATATTTTTTTCTTTTAGAAATAGTGTTTCTCCTTGTTTTTATTGAAAATTTTTTTCATATAATATATTCTGACCATAGCTTCCCACCCCCAACCCCTCCCAAATCCTCCCACCACTCATCTCCATGCACCTTCTTTCTGTTTTTCTTTAAAAATAGTCAAAGAAACAACAAAAGCAAATTTTTCAAAAGGGAAAAACACAAGAAACACACATGTAAAACAAAAAACCCACAAAATCTGAAACCATAAACTATACATGCAAAAGACCAGTAAGACAAGAAATGCCTAAACAAAGCAATATGAGGCAAAAAGTCTACAAAAAAGTCACTGAGCTTCTTTTGTGTTAGCTGCCTACTGCTGGAAATGAGTAGGGGTGGGAGTTACTAAAGACAAAAAGAACATTTTTACAATGATAAAAGGGTCAATTCACACACAAAAAAATAGATAATGACAAAAATATAGGCATCTAACACATGTATTGAATAACCAAGACTTTCAAAATACATAAAGCAAAAACTAACAAAATTGAAAGGCGAATGAACAACTAAGCAGTAACAGGGCACTCAACAGCCTCAATTTGACAACAGATAGGACTCCAAGGCTGAAGGAAACAGAACTATACAACATTGTAGGAAACTAGACCTAAATGAAGACTTTAGAGAATTCCATCAGCAGCCAGTGACACATTTCTTCTCTAATGGATAAAGGACAATTTCCTCTATGTACTACTCAAAAAATGCAAAGAGATTGAAATTTACAAAGATTTTTTTCTGAGCAAAATGTAGATTGATATAGAAAAGTCATTGGACAGATGACTATTCTATCACTAGTGAGGTTGAGGCAAGATAATTATGAGTTTGAGGTCAAAATTCAGAGAAGGAAGTTTTAACATTTACAAATACATAGAAAATAAATGACATATGTCTAAATAACCAAGGACTCAATGAAGAAACCAAGAATCCAAAAGAGAAATCAAAAACTATGGAGAGGTAGAGAAACAAAATATACCAACGCTTGATGGGACACAGGGAAAGTAAATTTATACCCATATGTACATCTATCCCAAAGAGGGAAAGACTTTTCAAACAGATGGAAGGGCTCATTTTGGGCCCTGTCTGCATTCCCTCTGAGTCTGAGGGCACACAGCCATCCTGGCCAGGAAGGCACAGCAATGAGAACAGCAGGCAGTGCACACACTGCATCTGCAGTCTGGAAGCAGGGAGCTACAAATGCTGGATGAGGTTCACCCTCACTTTCCCCATCTTCCCTTTCTCGTCACTCTGAAGTCCCATCCTGTGGGATAATGGCACCCACTTCCAGGGGAGTCTTTCCTCCTCAGTTAAACCTGTCTGGAAACTCTGCCAAAGACACCTCAGAGGTGTGTCTCCTACTTGATTCCATATCCAGTCAAGCTGACAATCCACTCTAACCAACTAGTGTTTTAAGAAACTAGGAAGGTGCTGGGTGGTGTGGTGCACACCTTTAGTCCCAGCACTCAGGAGGCAGAGGCAGGCAAATCTCTGGGTTCAAGCCTAGGCTACTGAGAGAGTTCTAGGATAGCCAAGGCTACATAGGGAAACCGTGTCTTGAAACAAACAGAAAAATCAGGGAGGCAGAGGCAGGCAGATCTCTGTGAATTCGAGGCCAGCTTGGTCTACAGAGTGAGTTCCAGGACAGCCAGAGATACATAGAGAAACCCTGTCTCACAAAAACAAAAACAAACAAACAAAAAGACAGAAACTAGGAAAAGAAGGGCAATCTGAAAAGCAAGCCAAGGTTGTAATGAATTAAAGCAGGATTTAATGAAATAAAACTTAGAAAAACAATAGAATAAAAAATTGTTTCTTTGAAAAGTCAACAAAATTAATAAAGCTTTAGCCAGACTGTTGAAGAAACCAAGAGATGACTCTAATTATTAAAATTAGGAACTTCAGAGGGAACATTCCCTCCGGGCTCTTTCCTCACACCAGGACCTGAGAACATTAAGAGTCCATGATCATGGACCTGAATGTCATAGTTCACACCATAAAATTATAAATGAGTAATGACCTCATGACCCTGAAGATGAAGAATCCCCTCAATGTGGGAGAAGAAAGGCACAAATGGGACTTAATCAGAGAAGAAAACTTAACGGTTTTAGAGGACACATCAAAAAAGTGAAAAAATAAACCACAGACTGGGAGAAAATATGTGAACTATGTCTCTGATAAATGTGTGAAGTGGCAGATGACTATGCAGTGTATAATGAGACACATACATGAATCCTGTCTTTCAAATGGGATTGTAACCAGAATACATACTTAAGCTTTACTATTCACTAGTAATGACTCTATACCTTAAATGTGCAAAGTATTTGGGCAAAAATTTCTCAAAATATATGCAAACAGTGAGGGTATTTAAGAATGCCCACTCTCCCTAGCCATTAGGAAAGCATACATCAAAGTGACACCTCATACTCCCCAGAACAGAACTGAAAGTGCAGACACAAAGTTAATGAGGGAGTGAAGTGAAGGACTTAGAGCCTGCATTCACTGCTGGTGAGGGTGGACAATGATGGAGTCACTATGTAACGTCGTTTGCACGATTCCTGTCACTGAGCAGTTCTGTGTGCCTGAGCAGTTCCACTTCCTGGTATGTACCCATGAGAAACGAAAGTGCATGTCCATGCAAAACCCTGCACATGAATGTCCATATTGGCATTGTTCATAACAGCCAGTATATACCAGTAGAGACAACCCAAACAGCCATCCACTGATGAATTAAAAATGTAATAACTCCATAAAATGGAATTTTATTTGTCTATAAAAAGAAAGAAAACACTGGCACATGCTACAGTACAGGAGAGCCACATGCATCACGCTAACTGAAAGAAGCCATTCATGAAACATCACACGTTGTTTGCGTCTGTGCCTATGAAGGGTTTAGCGTAAGCCAGTCCACGGAACAGGGCAGTGGTCTTCAGAGCCTGGAGGGAGGAGAGAGGAAGAAATGACGACTAACATGCACCGTTGCCCACTGCTGCTCTTGTTAAGGTGTCTGTGCCCCAGAATTTTAGAACCAAGACGGTTACACAACTTGGAGAAAAATAATAAAACCCGCTGAGGTGCACTTTAAATGTGTCGATTATGAGTGTGCCTCTCTATAAAAATTAAGAGTTCATCAGTGAACATCTTTGCACATACATTGTTACACACTGGGATCCTCTGTCTCAAGGACAGACCCCCAGATGTGAGGTTGCTGGATCAAAGCAACATCAAGTTTCCCCCTAATTTTACATATCGCCAGGTTATGTTCCAAAAGCAGGGCATGGATTCACACTCAACACCACTGTTAAGGTTTTCCCTTCTGAGCTCTATGTGCCTTAATCTTTCTGATTTTTTTCCAAGCTGAAGGGTAACAAAAGTATCATAATTCTAACTGCATTCCTTTTCTATTATACTTCTTTTTTATTTATGCTGGAATTCTCTATGAATTACCAAACTGCATTCTCTGTCTGATTTTCTACTATGTTGCTCATCTTTTCTTAACAGTTTATGAAAGCTCTCTACACACTGGGTATCTTACCTTTTATCTTGTGCACTAAAGACCTAGTTCCCTTTTGCAAAAGACGCCTAAACCTCCATAAACTTGTTTAAGTGGACACATGATTTGAGAAGGGAGGGATAATAAGAACTACTGTGTATTATCTCTAGTCTTTAAAACTCTCCTTCCTCTCCCATCGAGCCCTTTAGTCAGCTGATAAACAGAAGCCCTCCAATAAGGAAGTCCTCTCCTCCTCCCCGCCTCCCAGAAAAAAAAAATCCTGGCCAGTCTGCCTGCATCTACAGCTCCGTGAGTCCGTGAGTCTCCTGCTATTTATGTATTTATTTATTTATTTGTTTGTTTGTTTGTTTGTTTGTTTGTTTATTTGGTTTTTCAGGACAGGGTTTCTCCATATAGCAGCTCTGGCTATTCTGGAACTCACTCTGTAGACCAGGCTGGCCTTGAACTCACAGTGATCCACCTGCCTCTGCCTCCCAAGTGCTGGGATTAAAGGCATGCACCACCACCGCCCGGCTTGGATTTTGGTTTTTCCATACAGGGTTTCTCTGTGGCTTTGGAGCCTGTCTTGGAACTAGCTCTTGTAAACCAGGCTGGCCTAGAACTCACAGAGATCCACCTGCCTCTGCCTCCCAAGTACTAGGATTAGAGGCGTGGGCCAACACCTCCCAGCTCATGGCTGCTTTCTAAGGAAAAGTCTGCCAAATCCTGAGTCAGAATAATCACAATGTTTTTGGTCACTGTGCTAGGTAAAATAGTGTGCCCTGTGAAAACAGCAGTTGCATCAGCCGCAATTTAAGTAATGGCGCTCCAGCTGGAGATGGCAGGTAGCTGGACACAGGAAAGAAGGGCACAGTGGGAATTCCCACTCTGTAGCTAAGCATGCAAAAATATAGAGCACCAAGGGCTGGATTTCAAAAAACAACATTCATTTCACTACCAAGACATTTTTAAAGAAAGCTGGCTTGGGTTTCTTGTTTTACTTTCCATTTTTGCTATGAGCATCCAGTTATACAGAATCCAGCATGGATTTGTTGGGAGGATGTGTGGGAAGGCACCAGCAACACGACCCTTCCTTTCTTCTGCACCCTCTGCACAGATGTCAACTCAATCCACCCAGAATAAACCGTGAGACTGAGAAACATTATTTACTTATCTGAATAGTTCAGTACTATATGTTTGCTCCTCAAAAGTCCCATAAAGAAAACTTCCTTCAGTGACTCATTAATTTGGTACCAGCTAAATATAAACAAAACAGTAAGTTCAGACTCCATTTATAAGCTAAAAAGTACAATTTTTCAGACAAACTGCTAACTCAGACTTACATTCTTAGCTGGAGCACTAATCCCACAGATCCCGGTACTGGTGGAAAAGCCCAGTGTCCCGTCTTGACTGACTTTTCTGCCCAGAGATGCTCAGCCAGGCTGGCTATGCCAGCTTCGTTGTGTTCTAGGCTGCTGCATGCACGTCTACAACACACAACCACGTCACCAATGACCTATACAGTGCTCCCGAGGCTCTTCCGGTCTGGTCTCTAAATCAATAACAAATAATTAGGGGTTGGGGAGAACGAAGGAACTCATCATGTCTGCATTTCAAATACTGAATTTCTCCTTTCTTGACACTCTGAACATGTGGTCCAAAAATAAAGTCACAATTCAACCTTCATCACAATACAACTTGGCTTTATTTTCTGTTAACATAAGACACAAAAAGGTAAGAATTTAAGATCTGTAGAACTGAGGGGGAAGTACCTTTGAGCATAATTTTCATTTCTTACCTACAGTTTGGCCCAGAAGCTTCTTCAGACTGAATTTGTGCCTTCATGTGTCACAGAATTCTCTGATACATCACTTTATCCTTTTCAATGTCTTTTTTTAAAAGATTTGTTTATCTTTATTTTACCATTAAGAGTGTTTGTCTGCATGTATGTATGTACATTACTTGCATGCCCAGGTTCCACGGAGGCCACAAAGTAAGATCTACAACTGGAATTAACAGATTGTTTTGAGCCTCCGCGTGGGATCTGAGAACCAAACATAAGGTCCCCTACAGGAGCAGCGCGTGTTCTTAACTTCTGAGCCATCTCTCTGGTCCCTTATTTTCAGCATCCTAGTGTACAAGTTAAGAAAGAAAATCTTTCACACCCCTCTTCAAAGCCAATCACATGTCAATAAATATATTGGAAATATGCTGTGAACCTCATTTCATTTTAGAACAAATTCTAGACTTTAAAAACACTAAGTCGCAGATGAAATTGTCAAAGTTAGGAAAGTTTTCCAGTAAAAACAGCACACTAAAACAAAAACATTTTTTTCTTTTGTAAAATGTTTTACAAAATATCCAAAATTAGATTTTGTATTTCTGTATCAATGCAAGGAAACTATTGGGATTTGAAAATAACAGTTTATGAGAACTCTGGTGGACCCAGGTGAGATGCCAGGAAAAATGGGGGAGTGTTGACAGCAAACTGAGATCTGACAGAGGGCACACATGGGCATTACAACCCCTACTAACTTCTGAAACTTCTGGAGAGTGTAAGGATTGCAAATGTTCGTTCAGCCATCAGAGAAAATGACATCACCACAAGCCATGCAGCCTCTGGAAACATCCACTGTGCTGTCCTGTAAATCGCGAATGCTGTCTTAGCATTACTCTGAAAACAGTATCAACCTCAGACTCTCTGAAAGGGCTAGAAAGGCCCCAGACAGCTTCAGGCTGCATCGTGAGACTGGCTCTCTTGGTTTTCTTTCACCCTTGTGGCCCTGGATAAGCTAGTCCTGAAGGCAGGATCCAGAAAAAGAAGAAAGAAAGTCTTGGGAGGGGATGTGGGCTTTCCTGCAGCTCCTGAGGCTTCTAAGCAGCCTCGAGAGCTTTGATTCTTTGAACAGGAAAAGTCTGCAAACACGCAAGTGTTGTTGGGCCTTCTCCAGCAGCCTGGGGCTGAAAAGACAGTCAACAGCAGCCCCAGTCTCCGGCCCTGCTTCTCCGCAGCTTTTCCCTCCACTCCCGGGGACGTGTGCAAACTGCACCATCAACCTCTCACATGTGCACACCATTCTGGAGATGGGTCATAAACACTTGAACTATCTTGGCTCAATAATGGGGACATTTTGGCTCCAGACTATGCTGAACTTTGCCCACTCCAGAAATAACCCGTAAGGCATTCCCAAGGCACCGAGTGATGCAAACCACATTTATCCACTCACCATAGACAGAACAGTGAGTGCAAAGCGGCTCACCCTAGAGAGAGGGGATGCGAATAGTGCTCATGACACAGAACCCCCCTTTCCTGGTGCTTGAGGAATGGCTCCAAGGCTCACAGCAGAGCCTTTCTGTTGCAGGAGCTCTCTTGTGTAGTGTGAGTATGAGGAGCATTCCTCTTTGCTCTTTCTCAAAACATGGAATTATGGGTAAGGTGTGGCCGATGGGTGTTTGCATCCCTCAGGGGTTCTGCTACTAATAACAACTGAGAGCGGTAACCCTGGTCCATCTCATTTGCCATAGGTACAGCTGTGGAACACTTGCATTGGCTTTACACGGACTTTTCACACTGCGCTCTTATTCAGGCCTATGGCAATATGACAGGGCCTGTGTCTGACCCGGTAGCCCTGAGCGCCAGGCCCTTTCCCTGTCACTCTCAGGGGAGTTTGCTCTCTGGATGGGCTAGCTCTCGCGGCTAGAACAACAGAGCACAGATGCTGCAATTTGAACATGTAATTTATTTAGTCCAAGATTAAGGCACAGGCAGGGCGCTCCTCTTGGCTTACAGATGGAGTCTTCAGCCTGTGTCCTCACCTGGTCTCCCTCTGTCTGGGTCCCATGTCCTCTTCTTCCAAGGACATCAGTCACATTGTGGGTAGGAACCATCCCAGTCTGTCCTAACTGCCTATTACAAGACACAGCGTCCAGGCTTAGGCATTCTGAAGTGCCGGGTGTTACAGCTTTAACAGACAGATTTGGGGGACTCAATTCAGCCCCCAGCACTAACTAGTTTTGGCTCCCATTAAATTCTTCCAGTGTGTGCCAGACAGCAGACCAATCTACCCTGTTTACCTTATTATTGCTCCCATGTGGCCAAGATGGCTCGCACATGGCAATGACCCTAGAAATACGTTTTTGAAAAATATGAACGTTTTATAAATGCGTACATGTAGAAATAACTGAAGATTAAACCCCAAAAGTTATTCTTAAGCCTTCAATCGCTTCCTGAGTGGTAACTCAAAACACCTGTAAGAATAATCCACTTAATGTCTTTACCCTTATTTTAAAGGGAAGAGAACTGAATAAACGTTCAAAATATCCTTTTCAGGGGGCATCTTAGAACCACTTACCGCGTCTCCAAGCAAAGTTTATCTTGGACCCTGCTGTGCACTGACTAACTCCTTCCATGTCCATAGGTTACTCTGCGTGTGAACACAGACTCTCACAAACCACAGCATGTGCACATTAAAGGAGAATGCTGCTTCGGTCACAATTCCCCACACATGCTATCACCAGCCAATTTCATAGGCAAATGAGCTCTTTAAAGCACAAATGTTGAAGCAGGAAATTGAGCAAATCTGAGTCGATGAGGTTTTTTTTTTTTTCCTTTCTCTCCTTCTCTCTAAATAGAAAAACGGATGCTTCCCAAGCATACGGGAAAGTGGGGACATTTATATCCTCTATTCTGTGAACTCATAAACATCTGTGTTTGCATCTGGCATTATATGGCTTGAGTATCTCCACCAAAAGTCTTCCCCACACCCTATCTAACTGCAAGAAGGAAGAGTATTTCAGAGTGTAGCCTGGTGAAGGTCAAAGAAAAATTCAGGGCAGAGGGGAGGATTTGGTTCTCTTTGACTCCAACAGAATGAATTGGAAAATTCCAAAGTCCAGGATTTGTCTCTGCCGGTTTTAATTCTTAAACAGCAGAGTTCTGAAATGACTTTGCTGGGGCTAAGAGAGAGAAACAGAAATAGAGACAATTGTGTTGGCCTTAGTGGGCCACCCTGTACACACAGCACAAACAATCTCTCCTACCACGTTTAGGGAGAGCACAATTTTAGGAAATCCAAACAACCTGTGAACCCACTGACTTCCAGATGACCTCGCCGGCAACAATGCAGCTTGAAAGGGATTTCAGTTGGAGGGGAAAAAAAAGGAAAAGGCAAAGAAAACATATGGAAGGGAAGGGTGACAAAGCTTCCCCACTTGAGGAGACCTGAGTTTTACATTCCTGCCTTGATGGATCTGAGGTGGCTCTAAAGCCTGGCTGTGGCCCCCAAATGCAGGCCACACCATCCACCAGATGGCACACAGTGGTAATCTACACCACAATAGCCCTGGGTCAGATCCTACCTACAAGCCACAGGGGAGCACCGGTAAGGTGTTCTGCTCTGTCCCCAACACTACAGGACACACTCACTGTGGAGTCCCTGGGCCTCTCTGAGAGAAGAGGCATGACTGGTCTTCAGTATGGATCTCAAGAGTGAAGACCCAGGCAGAAGTTCACACTGTGGGAAGTGCACATTCTGTTTTTGGATTCAACTTGTGGACACCTGGAAAAGCACAAAGCCTCTGACTTTTTTTTTTTCTTTTGCTTTAGCTGAATTCTGCTTCAGACTTTCACCAGCATTTCAAAACCCAAGTGAAGAAGGCTGGAATCACCACCCTAAACTATGTGGTTCCCATCAAAATGGGGGAAAGAAAGGTTTTTGAAATAAGCCTTTTTACACAGAAGTGGTTGGCAGTGAGAGAAGGGAGAAGACCCTGAGGACAGTCACTGATGGTGCTAGAGCCAAGCAACAGAGCAAGAAATGGCATGGGTCCCTTCAGACTGCCCCTTTCTGTCCTCTCCCCATGTGTCTAGTTTTTAAGGGACCAGGTGAAAGACAGTGACCCAGCCTGGGCCAACCAAAGAATAGTCCCATCCACAGGGGCCAGCATTGGGCAAGGACCTCAGATTTAAAATGGCATTCGCTTCTCCTCTTGTGTGGCCCTGGACTGATTCACCCTCTCGCAACACCTCAAGATACTTTCAGATTTCAGTTCTTAAAAGGTGGCCCTTTGGGCAGCATTTTATATTTCATGATAAAAGGATTATTTGTAATCTTAGAATTGCCAAACATAGACCTGGATACCATTTAAAATAAGATACACTATTGAGTTGAGCAGAAGAAAAGAGAACGCATGTTCATTCCACAGTTAATCAGTGTTTATATGTTGAGCGGTTTGTCTGCAGTTGTTGCACATTTTGTGACCAATGGCCCACCCTATGAAATAGAATCATAAAACAATTCCCCTCAGTTCCCCTTAAATTATACAAATTAAACCAGATGTCTCCTAATGCCTCAGAGGTACCAACAAGACTCATTTTCATGAACTCTGACCTACTGTTCCAGTTGTCTTCATCTGTGTGCCAGAGATGCTCAGGATGCAACAGCCAACGGTAGGAGACTCAGTGTGTGTCAGTTCTCTGCATCCAATGCCTCTGCACTAGGGGTGGAATGCTTCCTCCACTCGTAGGAAACTAAATGTTGTCTCCTCTCTCCCTTCCCCTTCCCCATCTCTGTTTCCTCTTTTTCTCTCTCCCTTTGTTTCACCCTGTGTGTGCTAAGCATGCGCTCTGCCACTGAGCAATATCCCCAGCCTCATCTGTCCCACTTTCTTTGAAACTTTTTCAACTTTGCACCCCGCAAAAGACAAAGACTAAGAACTAACGCTTGCCTGTTTCTCAAGCCACCTCCTACCCTCATGTTTCAAATTACATTCTTTCACTCATTCAACAATAATTTCCAAATGTATTAAGATTTCCAAAGTTTCATGGGTCCCAAGAGGACTAAATCCCAAGAGAGAAGGAGGACACTACCATTGTCAAAGAAACACAGAAAATAACTGGTTCCGTCACCCTCTTGGATTAGGACTACAGTTTCTCCTCAAATGCACTGTTCTTCAGCCAGAATTGAAGACATGTGTGTGACTCAGGGCTTGTGCAATGCGACTACACTGCATTCTAGCAGTCTTCAAGGAAGCATGGCGGAGGAAATTACTTGACCATGAAAAGTGACCTCACTGAAAACAGAGAGAAAATGGGAATGAATCTATCATAAGGTTTATAATAGGATGTCCAAGTAGGGCTAGGTCTGTTGCTCAGCTCTGGGGTACGTGGCTAATAAAAGCAAGTGCTGGCCGGCCCCTTCTGTTTGTAAGTGCCACGGGCCTATGATGTCACGATTCATTATGCTCACAGGGGCTATTTGCTGCCTTATAAACTTGTAGACAAGGAAATTGTTAGTGAAGAAAAAGCGGGGAGGGTTCCAAACGTAAAATGCAATCATTCATTCAGCAGTTCCCCCCAAGGACCACCAATCCATTGCTGAGGATGTTTCCAGCCAAAAGCGAAATCCTGTGTCCAGAGTAATAAACCTTCCTGCTCTAGTTCTATTTTGAAAACTTACATCGTGTTGGAGACAGGGCCTAGGCGAGGGTGAAGAATATTCAGTGTGTATCTGGTTCCCTATTCTGGCTAACATGGGAACAGGGGAGGAGAGATAGGGGAAGAAATAAAGAAACCAGAGCCAGGGATCTCCACCTTATTGGTTGCTTGGGTGAGAGGGTGTGGGCAACCTTGAGGATGCAGGCTGTTCTTTTCTTTGTAATGCTTTTTATCACATTTTTATTTTATTAATTTTGAGGGGACCAAGCACATGTGTCACAGCACACATGACAAGGTCAGAAAACAACTCTCTGGAGTCAGGTCTCACCTTTCACTGTGTGTTGTCTCAGAGTGAACCCAGCTCAGCCTTCCCAGCAAGCACCTTGGCCTGCTGAGCCATCTCACTGGCCCGAGGCCAACTCTTTAAAACTTGATTCAGTCTGGTATTATGAACTGCCACCACATACTAAACGCTGTTCAAGACATGAAAACCAAAACCATGCATGGGCTTTGCATGTGGTAGGCATTCCAAGTCATTTACCAAATGAGTGAGAGGCAAGAGTTCTATCATCCTTAGACTACAGCCCAGAATAGAGGGAACAAATCAGGTATAACCCCTCTAGAAAAAAATAAATACATGGATGCCCCACCCATTGCAGGAGCAGTCATCTTTCAAGGGCCTTCGGGAGTCTCGATGAGCATCAGAAGTACTGTGTAGGGGCTGAGGCATAGCTCTGAGGTGGAGTATTCACCTAATGTGCACAAGGCTTATCTTCAACGCCAGGCTCCACAAATGTATGTGTGCACACATGTGTGTAACATAAACATATAGAGCCCATTTACTAGCATACAGTTACATCATCTTCTCTCCTTTGCTTGAGAAGCTAGTGCCTTATATTCAACATCCAACTCTAGCTTTTCAAGTCAAAATATAAGAAACAAAGGATTTTTATTTAGGATAATAATTGGTATCTGGATCTGTCTTAAACTCACTCTCAACATAATAGTTAATGATGAAATGCTAGGAACAGTCTCATTAAACTAGGGGAACAATCAAATATCCACTATCACCAATATCGTTTTTTCTGTCTAGACATTCTAACCAATGCAATAAAACATGAAACAAAAAAAAAAGAGAGAGGAACAGCACTTGGCAGCTTTTCCCAAAGCTTACCCCTTTAGAACAGCACTTCTCTGGAATGCTAAGAGAAACAGTTTCTTAGCTGTGAGACATCCCAGAGACTTGAATAACCTGATACTTTCTGTGACTCTCAAAGACCAGAAACATTACAAGGAACTTCTCAACTTTTTGAATACTGAATTGATTTAACTTTTTGAAATTCTCATCCTCTGCTGAACCTGGTGATTCAAGCCTGTAATGACAGCTACTCTGGAGCCTGAGAAAGGAGGATGGTAAGTTCAAGTCCTACCTGGGCTGCAGAGTTACTTCACTGTCAGGTAATTGCACTATTTTTGACATTTAGACATTTTAATTCCTTAGCCCTATAAATTTCTCTGTCTCCCATGATCTAAAACAATTGCTACAAACAAATTTCTAATCAGAAAACCTGGGTGTGAATCCAGTATTCCTAAGGGGCTTCAAGGTCATTATTTTGTCTTCTTAGAAATTCAGTCTTGTCGTCTGTGAATGGAGATTTACTTTACAATGTATTATAAATATTACATTAGCTAATGCATGAACATTGCTGAATGCTGGTTGGTTACTGCTGTAGAGGTGGTGGGACCTGGTAAAGGAGGCAAACTAAAGTCTTATGCAACAGCCATCTTTATTCAGAGCATCAGACAATTTATATTCTGAGGGTTCAGACGAGTCAAATGAGTAAAGTTCTTATGAGCTCAAGCTGTGTACAATCGCAGGACAAGCCATATGTGGCACAAGAAAAAGAAAAGAAACGTGTTTTTCCATAGAGGTATATAAACATTTAATTGAATCTGCTACACCTGGGAGAAGTATGAAAACACATTCCACGAACAATTTTATTTTGGAAAAACTGAGGACACAAGATTTCTGTGAAATACCACTTTTGCTATGAAATAAGGTTGAAAAAGATGTCATAAAATAGGTTCTTCCTTATCCACAGTTGTGAAGCTGAAAACTCTCCCCCCCCAACTTAGTTCTATTAGAAGCTGAAAACTCTTATTACCACCAAAAGAAGGGTTTTGACCACTTAATCTAAGTAAAATAGAATAATTCCTATCTCGTGGTGAAACAATTTCACTTCTGGGAAACAAAAGCATGGTAAAGATGTTTATTAGAATTGACTTAGAATATAAGCTCCATCAGTTGAAATCCCAGTGATAACTCAAATTTCTAGTGTTGGACATGTCTTTGCGGGTTTCCCTCTGGAGGCATTTCCTACTGGGTAAGATCATCTTGAGAGTTAATGCTTTCCAACCAGAAACGGAAACGGGAGTAGAAATAGCTAAGGCAAACTCACTCAGCCACTGTTTCCATCCCAGCATGCTGACTTGGGTGAATAAAGAACAATAGTTTATAAAATAAATTATTGGACTAGTGAAGCGGTAGCTCTGTGCTTAAGGGCACTTGCTGCTCTTGCAGAGAACCTGAGCCCTGTGCTCCTCACCCACATGGCTCACAAACTGTCTGGAACTGAAGCTCCAATGAATGATGAAATGCTAGGAACATTCTCATTACACCAGAGGGGTCAATTAATTATACACTATCACCGATATCATTTACTGCCATCTAGACATCATAGACAATGCAATAAAACATGACCTGCATGGGCAGTGCAGAAGGTGTAGACACCTATACATAGGCACATGTATACAGGCACACACAAAATTGAAAATAAATATTTTAAAAGTTTAATTTAAGGGACTGAGGGCAGCTTGATCATAGAGTATATGCTTAGCATATATAAGGTACTGGGTTCAAATCCCAAAATACCCTGATGTGTCTATGTGTATAACCTCAATGGTTTTCTAAATAAGAAGTTTATCTTATAACTCTTTTCAAAGAAATGTTTCTTCTGTACGTGACTGGATATTGCAGAAGGGGGTCTGCCATTATTTTCATTATCTCCTTCCTTCCTAAGTGTGGAAGCCATTTCTCATGCGCCCTTCTCCACCCCCATGTCCAGGGAATTTCCTGCTTAGTGAACTCTGTCTCGCGAGGTAGATGCTTAAGACTCACTTTCCCAGGCCCCTGCAGCTAGAGGCTTCACATGCAACCGGACTATGTCTCTCAGACCAAGCACCATTGAAACATGTTTTGGCGTATTTTGAGCAGCATGAGCAACCAGGCAGTACATATGTCACTACAATTCCCTCTCTGGCCAGGGTGAGCTCAGGACACTAGCTCACAGTGATAATGGTGCTGAACAATGGTGGAGGGGTGGAAGGCTCTGTGTCTGTGGCACAGTTGGTTGCTGTTCCTGATGCTGCAGACTCTTCCAAATTTAACTGTTTGGCCCTCGCAGTGATCCAGAAAATCTAAAGTTGTCTTTTTGGTGAGTATCATTTCTGCAATCTAGACAGTGAAGGTTGCTTCTAATAAGAATTCAGGCTAGGAGTATAAATTAGGGGTAAAGAGGTTGCCTTATATTTGAGGTAGTAGATTTATCCCCAGCATCAAACACACACACACACACACACACACACACACACACACACAGAGAGAGAGAGAGAGAGAATAAAAAAAGAAAGATTTACCAGAATATCTTAATTTCTGACCATTGATTTTCAAGTTATAAAGTTCTCTTTAAGTAATATGTTAGCTGGAATTTGAAAGAGTTCTCCCAAATGTGATCTTAAAGTATGTTGTTTTTTCATGCCCTTGTTATAAATATGTAAATGCAGGGCTGGAGAGACGGCTCAGAGGTTAAGAGCATCCAGGTTCAGTTCCCAACACCCACATGGCAGCTCACCACTGTCTGCCTGTAACTACAATTCCAGGGGTTGTGACACCTTCACACAGACACACATGCAGGTACGCCACTGCACATAAAATAATAATAAATAAATCATTAAAAGTAGATAAATATGTAAATGTACTGCATTGTACTGAGCACCTGCCATTCATTTGATATTAATTCTTTGAAAAGAGTATTGAGACTTTTCTCTTTGTGGCCTAGGACACGGTTGATCTTTATGAGTATCCCTTATATGCTCAAAATAATATATCTATTCTAGCCAGGCGGTGGTGGTGCACGCCTTTAATCCCAGCACTCGGGAGACAAGAGGCAGGCGGGTCTCTGTGAGTTCAAGGCCAGCCTGGTCTACAAGAGCTAGTTCCAGGACAGGCTCCAAAGCTACAGAGAAACCCTGTGTCGAAAACAAAAAAACAAAACAAAAAAAAAAACAAACCAAAAAAAAGAATATATCTTATCTGTTGTCTCTTCAGTATCAGTGTTTTCCACACAGAGTTCAACTGGCTCCATGTGCAAGCAAACCACTGCTTCAAAGCAGGAATCCTGGCTCTCCCCATCTGCTGCCTTCGTCCATACAATGAAGCTCTCGACCCTGTCAGGATAAGGAGCACCTCATGAGAGTCAAATGGAAAATTTAAGTGTCCCTCTTTCTTGCTCTTACTCCACCTTGCCCCAAGTTTAGACAGAATCAAGGATGTAATATGAGACAAATTTCTGTCATTAAAAACAAAGAACCCTCATGTCTTCCATTCCGTTTTCTCAGTATTATCCATAAGCTTATCATTTCCTGTATTTGCTTATTGTATAGCTGCTTTCTCAAACGTAAAAATTCCCACATCAGGGAGGGCCAACAAATCCACAGTAAAATTCCAAGACTCATAAGTCTGGACGAACGTACAGGATTATTCAGTATTTTATAAGCAGTGAACTGTTGCTAGGAGACAGATGGCCCTTTGGTGGCGTTGCTGCCTGAGCAAGAGAACATGAGTGACGCAGCATTCAGGAGTGCTCCCCAGGCTAGGGTGACCTTCTCAGTGACAAAGCTGTCCAGTGAACTCATGGTTCACAAAGCTGGAGTTGGATGGCCATGTTTGACTGGTCAGTCGTTTTCCTCCCTACCTGAGATGAACAGAAACAGACTTCCCAGGAAAAGTCACACAGCACTACTGTAGATGCGTCATGCTCAGTAAGACTCATTGTCCGTTCTGCATGTGTAAATGCATGCTTTATTCCCATGAGAGAGACTTAAAGGAGCTGGACCATTCCCACCTCCGGAAGGGAGTCCTGAGCCCTGCTCTTGCCCGTGATAGATTAGATGAATTGTAAACTAACTTCTCTTGAACACCAACACTGGTCCAGATAGAACTGCAGCTCAAAACCCTTCTCACATCCTAAAAAGAAGAGGGCCTTCATTCCACCGTCAGGAGGCAGAACTTTTTTCTTTCATTTTTAATATTTTAGATGCAAACAATGAAACACAACTCTCACTGATGCTACTGTACTCTTGAAGAGGACCTAGGTTCTATTCCCATCACCTACATGGCAACTCAGAACTGTCTGCAATCCAGTTCCAGGGAGTTCAGCACCCTCTTCTGGCCTCCATGAGCATCAGACAGACTTACGTGTTGGCAAACACACAGATATGATCAAATAAATAAATCTTTTTAAAAAAGTATTAGATTTTTGGAACAGTTTCTAGACTGAAGTGGGTTCTGTGGCTAACAAGAAAAGAAAAACTATGGGTCCTTGATGCCATCACTGAGCTACGAGCACAATCTGATCCAGATCCCCTGTGATGCAAGCTGCATCCTTCGGGCCTGTGCTGCTTGGGTGAAGATTCCTATTGTTTGCAGCCTAAATCGCATCAAAGGAGACATTCTCGGGTTCTGCTTAACTGAGCTGAAACTGGACACACTGTTTCAATTTTGGAAGCATTACTCTATATTCTACTTTAAGACCACAACAAAGCCCCACTTTTTCTTGTGACATGGTGTCATGGTGCAGCTCTGGTTGGCCTGTAACTCACTATGTAGACCAGGATGGCCCGAAACGCACGGGGACCTGGCTGCTTCTACCACCCAAGATGAAACAGAAGGTGCGTACCACCATGCCTAACCTAAGATCCCTCATTAGCCTTATCCCACCCTTGTTTTCTTTATGTCTTTAATGAGAGTTGTGATTCTATCTGAACCTGCTCCAGGTCCTCCCCCAGCATCCTGAGCTCCAGGCCTGGGTGCACATATCAGCATAGTTTGAACAGTGCTAATCCAGCTCTTCATTGTAATAATCCCAAGACTTGGCCTGGGTGCCTTCAGAGTATAGGAATACTGTGAGTTTGGCTGGATTAGAGAAAAGCAATTCTCACACAAACACATGCCACTAAAAAATGGGCTACCTCATAGGAATGACAATGGAAGAGTCAGGTGACATCTAAGGATTTTAATTCAGTATGCCATGTTGAGGGAGTCTGTGGCAATATCACATGCTTGTCATAGGGTGGGTGCCCACATAGAAAAAGAAAAGCCTCCAGGCAGACCTTCTTCTTGTTTACTCCTTTTTCATTTAAGTGGCACCTAGAGAGGAGAAAGACAGTCCAAGTTCCCTCATTCTTTTGATAGCCTTTGAACAATTCAAGATCATTCGTTTAGACCTCTGAATACTTGGCTCCATCTGCATCCTATCTTACCGTAGCTGGCTCCTCTTAGTCATCAGCCCTCACATCAACATGACCTTAGGTCCAGGACCACCGGCAGCATCTGTCTAGCACACGACTGTCCTGTACAACCACCATAGCACTTAACTTCTCACTGCTCTGGATTCATTTTATCTATCTGAAAGGTTGTATGTATTTCTTGGAGGACCCTCATCTTTCAAATTTAAGCTTTGAAGACAGAGTCCTTGAGTATTTTCCCCACACCTAAAACACTGCCTATCTAAGGGCAAGCACTTAGGATGCATTTGTGAAACATAAGAGCGGGTGATTAATGAGATCTCACGGGCCTGGCAGTTCTTCAACTCTAATAACACTGTCCCCAATGACTCTGAATCCTCAGTCATGTGTGTGCGCGTATACACACACACACACACACACACACACACACACACACACACGTGTGCATGTACGGGCATCATTCTTTCCTGTTACAAAGGGCTTCCTTCCTCTGAGAAGCCAGAAAAATCTCATGATAGCCACTAAAAGTACCCTTAATGCCACATTCCAGAAAAAAAAGGCGAAAGGCAGAGGAAGACCCTCCCATACTGTCTTTGCTAAGAAGCCCTGAGAATTACTCTGAGTGATAGATGCTATTCTGTGTCTGTACTTGGTCAACCACTAAGGCCATAGAGTAGGCAGGGTTTATATGACCAGCCACTCCAGGTCTCATGGCTGGATGATAGCATGGAAAGCAGGATGGAGTTCTCCTTATGCATATGGAAATGCTGATACCTGGAGAAGAAAAAAAATTATCAGGCAAACCCAAGGAACATGGTTTCTGTCTCTATGGGCTTCAAACCCTCAAACTCAACCAAATTTGAGTGGTGAACGTTCAGAAAATATAGCTACACCTGTACTGAACATATTCACACACCCTTCTCATCTTTACTCCCAAAAGTGCAGTGTAGCAATGATTTACAGTGTTTATGTTGCATTGGGTTCTGCAAGTCATCTGGATATGAGTTATAGTTGGGAAGGTTGCATAGGCTAAATGCAAATACTGCACCTTCAAAGAGCTTGTGCATCATAATTACACATACTTATGACACAATGTTACACTGTAATACAGGAATACATTGAGTGATAATCAAATCCAGATAGGGTTTCCATCACCTCGTGTCTTATCATTTCCTTGTGGGGAAACCAAACTTCTCTTCAGCTGGGTGTGGTGACGCACACCTTTAATTCCAGTGCTCAGAAGGCAGAGGCAGGTGGATCTCTGAGTTTAAGGCCCACCTGGTTTACAGAATGAGTTCCAGGGCAGTCAGGGTTACACAGAGAAACACTATCTCAAAAAAAGAAAAATCAAAACAAAAATCTTCTCTTCTTTTTAAAGCATAAGCTACAACATTGTCCTCTGTAGTCACTTTACTATGCAACAGGTCACCAAAACTTAATTCTCTTATCCAACTGCAACTTGGCACCTACTGAGCAGCCTATTCCCCCTTCCCCTCTTTCTCCTTTCTCTCTCCACCCACAGTCTCTAGCAATCACTGTCCCATTCTTCACTGCTGAGAGGTCACCTTTTCTAGATGCCTCTTGTGAATGAGCTCCTGTGATGTATCTGCTTGTTTGACTTATTACACCTAGCATAATGTCTTCCAGATCTATCCACATAGTCACAAATAAAAGAATTTCATCCTGTAGGGATGCACAGTGTTTTACTATATATTTGTTCGGTGTCAGGCACTTAAGTCAACTCCACATCTTAGCCTTTAGGAATAATGCCGCAGTGGATGTAGGAATGCAAGTATCTCTTCCACATACCGAGTTTGTTTCCTGTGGGAAGTATCTAGGCATGAGATGACTGTGTCCTACAGCAGCAACTGTTTTTAGTTTTTCGAGGAATTGTCGTAGTGTTTTTCATAATTGCTATACTAAAATTCTCACCAACAGTGCACACTGGTTATTGGACAGCAGTTTTTGGTGTTTGCTGTTCTAGTAGAGTAAGGTGGGGTCTCCTTGTGGTTTGGATATACTCCCCTGATGGTTCATGAGGTTGAGTATTGCTTCCTACATGTGTTGGCCGTTTGCATGTCCTCTTTTGCAAAGTATTTATTAAAGTAATTTACCTACTTTTAACATAGCTGTTTATTTTGGCTTTTGTTGCTACTTGACTTCTTTATCAGACATACAGTTTGAAAACATTTTCTCCCATTTTTGCAAGTTGCCTCTTTGTCCCATTGATTATTTCCTTTGCAGTTCAAATGCTTTTTAGTTTGATATGATCCCATTGGTCTCTTTTTGCTTTTGTTGCCTATTTTTTAGGTATATATGAGACTTGAGCATTTAAGACTCCAGGTTTCTTTAGGACGTGCTGAAAATGTACTCTATAAATATCAGCATGTCTAGAAGATTCTCTAGGTATGAAAGGGCAGTGAAATTTTTGTCCTATCTTTAACCATCCTGCTCTCTTTCAAAATTTCTGATTAATAGCAGTATCGAGCTCTATTGACCTAAAAGTTTACCTTGAATCTTCCAATGACCCCGCTTTTCTAGTTTCAGAGGCAAGAAGGGTATGGCCCTCTCCCTTTTTGAGAGGTTAATATAGAGGTTAATAGATCTGACAAGTCATTCTAGGTACCCAGAAAAGGGAAAGTGAATCCCATCATGAGAAAAGGCATTGCAGGTTGCCACAAAAAATCAACAATTGATTTCAGAATACCTTAAGCTCTCTTGTATGCATTTCCAGAGTTAAATTGGTAGCAGTCATATTTAAGAGGAAGGTGGATTCGTTTACCTAGAAGGCAAATTCAGTGATGCAAGTGAATTTTTCTGCATTGTCTGAGCCACATGATTTTCCTCCACTCCCGTCAAATGAAATCCCACATCAGCCCAAGGCCTGAAAGCAGACTGGAGGTGAATTCATGGCAAACCTATGAAATCCCGTCTGAAAATACACACCAAACAGCTGATCTTCCTCGCCAGCTGTTTACCTCACCTGCTCTCCCTGCTTCTGAAATCCCCAAGCCCAGCTTCTCCCAGGATCTTTCCAAGAGCCTCCCACTTGCAAAAAGGTTTCCCACAGGGGAGGGGACAGGCAGAAAGTGCAGTGGTTTACTCTCCATCCATCATGGCTGACCCAAGGCGGCTTTCCCATCTTGCAGCCAGTACCCTTCCACCTACACAGAGCCTTTGGCTAGAGGTGGGTGAGGGGTGTCTCAACCTGTTTCATGTAGTAGAATGTTCTCCAGAACACCAACTACCCCTCCCCACCCCTTGGCTTACTTCTCTTTCTGTCTCCAGGCAAAGACCCAAATGCATCCTCTCTCCCTGTGCTCTATTCCAAACTCCACACTTCTGCTCAAATTGGCCTGCTTACATGCCCACACTCCTGCCCAGCACAAGCTGCGCAGAGTTAGTTTGTTTTCAGGTTATCTGAAACAAACTTTCTTTGGGGGAGGGGTAGCAGAATCCTTCTCCTTGATATGAAAAGATGACAAGGAAACAACTCATAGATTCCCAGATTCTTAACATACTTTGAATCCAAAGATTTGAAAAGAGGTGGGTGAATGTCTGTCTTTAAAGCCATGCCTGAGCAGTTAGGCATGAAGACTTTGGCCTCCATCCTAAAGAGGAAACCCAAGCTTGCAGCAGCCAGAAAAGGGGGGGGAGCTGAGATAAAGAAGGCTACTAGTAAGAGTTACATGAATAGTTTATTTAAGTGGTTATTAAAGGACAAAGGACAAATTAAAATATGCATATGAGTGGAAGTTAAATGATAGTTTAACCCTCCCTAGGGAAAATCCAGAGTCAGTGACCAGCAGTCGGCCTACCGCTGAGAAGGCAGCAATCCTGCCCCGCCCCCGGAAGTCTTTATTAAAAAAAAAGGCCATTGAAGCTTCAGGTGGACTCCCAGCTCCACAGTCCCCAGCGCTTCCGCCGTTCTTTCCCTAAAACATTCGATAGCCTGTGCCTAAAATGAAATCAAGAGGTCGCCTTCTCTCTCCCTCCCTGCCCCTGCCCTTCCGGCCTGAGCAGCGCTCGCTGAGGTTCCCTCCTGGTGCCCCGTAAGTCCTGCTACTGCCCTGCCAGTATGGGCGTGATGGGGGCCACTGCCCTTCGCAGCCATAGGCTGCCGTCTCCAGCAAAGCCGTCAGCAGAGGAGCCGCGGCTTACTGTCTGTCTAGTCCCAGCTGTGTTCTGCCACCACAGGTCCAAGTCTGAGACGAACCGCTAGCCAAGGTCAGCCTCGGCAAAGAAGGAAACGACCAAAAGGACCGTCCAGGTCTAGCTTCTAGGTTGTACCCTGATGCCCCTTGAATTTCGATCGCATTGGCATCCGCCAAGGTCACTCTCCTGTGATAGGGTTAGCCCTTGTCCGCTGCCCGGAGCACGTCGGAGCACGGCCTAACCCTAAGTATTTGGATAGTGAGCTAGTGAGCAGGAGGCTCCTGTCTCCGTGTCTCCTAGCCTAAAGCAAACGACACTGGACCACCACGCGTCACCCGGTCTCTTTTCCAAGACCTTGTCTGGCCGCGCACCTGCTCAGCTCGGCACCCTCTCGCCTTAGCCGACTTTCTTCCCATGTTTGTCTACTTCTTAGACCCTAAAATAAAATGCAGGAGTCTGGTTAGGGACTGGCACCAGAGACAGAACCCAGTCCTCCCCTAAGCACTCCGGACTTCGGGGAAATCCCCGCAAGGACCAGCAGCCACAGGGATCCGCCCAGGTTCGGAGGAATCTGCCCCAAGTCAAGGCCGACCTTCATCCAGCGCTGCCCACTGGCCGCGCGCGGAAGGGGGGAAGCACTTAGCTTGCACAAATTCGTTTAATAGTCCCACAATAACTCTATCTCCACGTATAGAAAAGTGATCCTCCCCCCCAAAAAAAAAATCTGTTCAAGGGCAAGCAAGTTGCGATTTCGGTGCGCAGAAAACGGAAAGGGAGACGCAAAACAAAACCCATTTACTTGCACCGTAAGTCTTCAAGACTGCAGATCATAAAGGCCTAGGGCTGAAGTGGGTGAGCAGAGTGGTGAGGGATAGATGGCCTTTTATATCTTGGCTGGGGCTGGAGACCCATTCGGCCCACAAGGACTTGGGGAGTTCCTTGGAGCTTGCGGACCTTGGGGACACCTTGCTACTCTGTTGCCTTCCACTAGATGACCTAGGGGCTGTGTCTTGCTTAAACGGAAAACTTTCCGCCTCAAGTAGAAAAGACTGCTTTGCAAGTGCCCAAAGGAGCCCGCAACCTCGCAGGGTTCCTGGAGGGTCTCCCACTTCGGAACAACTGTGGACATATTTTTTTTTTCTCCAGGCGCTTTCGCGCTTTCCAGGATGGGCCTCAGGAGCAAAGGACTCCTATAACGCAGGCCTGCTGTGCGTGGCTTCACCCGCTTAAACCATCCCAGGACCCACAGACCAAGACAGGACAAGACCCAATGCAACTGAAGTTGCCGTGCAGACTTTTCTACTGGGGAACTTTCGCTTTGGAGCCACTGTCCTCCTTGATCCTGCGCAGCTGACACAACCACCATCACTCCCACAGGACTTTGCACACCTTTACCCCACATGCGCACACGCTTGCACACACACAGATACACGCTGAGGCACTGTGCCTTGTTGCACGGTGCCAGTACACACTACCCACTTGAGGTCTCTTCCCGGGTGCAACGAAGGAATCGGAGCCTTCTGGGGTGCTTCTTGGTCCCAGCCTTAAGAACAACCATCATGCCTCTCTGGAATTGACCTGGGCATTGAGTCCCATGCACAGCCTAAAAAGTCCATTCCTTGACGAGGGATCTCCTTAGAACACACCGATAAAATCAAACGTGCACTTGAGAGGTTGCTAGGATGGGGGCAATCCCGCGTAAGAATGAAACAGGTGACTTAAAATAAACAGAGTTTTTATTGGATTGGGCCAAAAGTAACAGTATGGATGTGTATATATTTTTACAGCCATTGTTTCCTTTTTGTAGTCACCGTGGGAGGATGCATCATCATCATCCCTTAATTTTTATTTCTATTTTACAGAAAAGGGGGTTAAGAACAGAAGTTTGGAGATATTTAGCAACGGATCCCAAATCAGTAAGATCAGGTACATCTGGCAAGTTGTAAATGTAGGGCTTCCTGTCACCATCCCAGAGTCATTTGCCCAAGGATTTCACTGAAGAGGAAGGAATGCATGCTGTTAGTGGTACTGAAAGAAAGAACCAGCACATCAACAAGTAAGTATTAAATGTATGTTCAGAGTCTTGACCTGGGCCAAGGGATCAAGGGGCAAAGTCAATAAATGCCTTCTCCTGGCACTTCTCATGTCCCCTTAGCCTCTCCAGCCAACGTTCTCCTACAGGCACTTTCAAACTATGGGGAATGTTCTTCGGGGTGAGTCACTGCTTAGAGATGTATTTGAAAACACTCTACAGCATGAAGGATGATTCCAAGCAACAACACACACATATAGATACATTCTCTAGAACAGATCTGGCCTGCACTAAAGAAAGCAATGGTGATGGGGGAGGAGGAACAGGGCAGGACACACACCCAACTTTCAGTGAAGCACTCTTTCCGACTCAATAGCAGGGGCAAAGCCAAACAACTTGGGCTTCCTTTGGACGGAGCACCACAATGGAGAATTCTGTTTGTGCAATACACATAGAGAACGGTGTCCTACCCTGATTTTGAACTGGGGGTAAAGAGGGTGCGCTGCTCATTTACACCCAAAATGAAGTGTTTAGTCTTGAAAGAGTCAGATCTGGAGGTGTGATGTGTAACAAGAAGGGTGTTTTCATAAGCATAACCTCTAGAGATACTTAAACTATTTCAGCAAGAAGTGAAAATAAAGAAAAATAATTAAGGTGAATGAGATAAAAAACTTGATTCTTAAGTGCTGGGGGGGGAGGGTGTGATGCCGGTAGGGGGAGTTGGAATCTGTGCCTACTCCTATACCTCAATGCGAATTCTTTAAAATATTGAACACAAAGGTACCAAAGTAAAACCTGAGCTCTTCACAAAAGGATTTAGTGTATGTGAAGTTTGCCGGCCGGCCTTCCTTCCTTCTTTCCTTCCTTTGAAGGAAGTGCCATTGAGGAGCAAAGCCAGGTTCGTTCTCAGACACCAGGACTCAGAGAACAGCCAGTGGGATACCTGGGTCAGTGGGATGCTTGGGTCTCTGGTTCAAGCCCAGCATGCTGGCAGAGTCTACGCCCACCTGTCTGGAGCCTTCACTTTGGGTCCAGCCTGCCCCCAAAGGACCCTTCACGTTCCATTTCACCTTGCAGAATTTCACCAGGACAAAGTTAGGAAGCCAAAGAGTTTTCCTTCGTCAAAATGAATGACTTGGTCACTCAGGTCACTGAGGACAACAGGAGATCAGATGGCTGAGGTCCAGAAAGGAAAAGGACAGTCGCTGTGGAACCCACCGCAACAGGTTTGGGGGTGGTTAGTTCTTCCTTAGAGTTGGCTGGTTTGTTTACAGTAAGACCAGAGAAAAGTTCCAGGAGCTCCCCTTGAAATTTGAAAACGAAGAAACAAAACCCTAACCACCCCTTCCCCCTCCACACAGACCACTTCTGCGAACCAAAAACTAAGGCAACTGAATGAACTCTTCTACATAGTTTATTTTACTCTGAAAATGGAACTGGAGAATGTGCTCAAGGGGGCCAACGGAATGCGAGATAAGCTAGTATTTGACGGCATGTGTCTACCTAGGGATAGAACTAGCGGACCTCAGACTGGCGCGCGGTCCTGGGGCTCCCCCCCCCACACACACACCTGGCTCCAGCACCCCGCAGGTGAAGAGAAACAGTTGGCAGCAGATCACTGCGTGCTGTCCCTCAGGATGCTATTTCCAAGAGCCTGGCGCCACCCAGCGGAATGAAGATGAACTCCGGGCGCCTCTCAGCCCCCAAGATTTTAAAGCACACAAAAGCCAGCAAACACTCCTCACTCCTCGGAGAACTCCAAAAGTCCACGCCCAGAATTTGCAGCTCACTCCCTCTACCAGCAAGGACACCGTGATCAGACCCTATAAGTATGTCAGCCAGGCTATACTCTCCTCTTTGAACCCCCAAGAAGCAAAGTGTGTCCTCCCAAAATACAAACAAAGAAGCATTCGGAGTTGATATTACTCGGAGCAGGGGTATAGGTTGGCAGGCGCCAAGACAGAGTCATGGGGAAGGTGGGGAAGAGGAGGAAGAGGTCAATAAATCATTTGGAGGGATTTTTGGCCTTGGTCCTTGTTTCCGAAAGTTTCGGAGCGGCTTTGACGTTGGGTTCATAGTTATTCTCTTTTCAAGCCCGCCCCTCCCCATTGCAGGATCCCTGGTGTCCAAGGATTGTGTTTGAAAGGGAGGAAGCATTCTTGAAGTGGTGGGTGATGGATTGTCTAAACCCTTCTAAGATATTCTGGACGGGGGATTTTGAGGCAACTCAGCCACGAAGATCCCCTGGGAAGAAGGAGTGAGGGAACAACGCCCACACGCAATCCAATCCGGAGCCAGGTGCAACAGAATACAGGAGGTGGAAGCCCTGTAGAGAGAGGGAGGACTCGGGACAGGTGGAAACCCCTGTACCCTTCGTATTCGAGATTCCCAGTCTTTCAGGCTGGTGTCGTGGGTGCATCGGTGTGATTCGGTAGGGGGAGGAGGCCCTCAACACCCTGGTGTCAGGAGAGAGGGATGGAAGGGGCACAGAGTTATGGAACACCCTCATTGGTTTCTTCGGATCTCATTGGTTTCTCAGTCACTTTGCTACCTGTGGTTTGCCTTACTGTTGTTGATTCTCCTAAGCCCAGTGGGAAACCTAGCCAAAGTAGAAGACTAATACCGGACTCCGACAGGGCAAGGGCTTAAGGATGGCCAAACTCGTGCCAAAAACACAGGTCTAGAGATACTCTACGAGTGGTCCTCTCGGCCTGGTGTTGGGCATTTCTGGGGTCCTCCTGGTAGTAGTGGAACCGGAGGCCACCAAGCACCAGGAGCCTCCTCCCAGATGGGTTAGATGCTCGCCCGACGTGGATTGAACTGAAGGCTAGGTTGGGGGCGGAGTGGACTGCTTAGGCCCAGCTCTCCCAGACTCCATTCTTTCCCAGCACTCCTTTCCCCTTGCGCCCGTCGCGCAAGTCCTTAGCCCTCTAAGACTCTTAGGACCAAGGGGCAGGTCGAAGAGGGACCCGTGGCCGGGCGAGGGTGGCAATGGAGGAGGGAGAGTCCCCAGAAGCAGCACTTCAGAGACAGCGTCTGGGCGCCCCGAGGTCCCTAGTCGGCCTCTGGGCGCCGAGCACGTTTTATTTATCCCTACAGAGGATGCTGGAGGACAAAAGAAATATTTGGACGTCAGAACTGATTTATATTTTTGGAAGAGCTACGTTTCCTTTTCTGAAGAGAGGCGAGCGCGCCCCATATCCTGCGCTCGGCGGGAGGACTGCACCGAGTTTTGATGCGCCAGGAAGTTCATTTGCGCGGAGGCTCTGGGCCCGGCGTCCTGCAGTGATCGCTGCCCTCCCAGATATTTATTTATTTGGGGGGAAGGGAAGGCAGAGGGTGAGAAGACCCAGCCAGACTAGAGAAGAAAACCCGGCCCCTGGGTTGGGACCTCCAGGGAGCTTCCGCGAGAGCCCGCCCGCCCACAGCCAGCCGACCTCCCCGCTCCGTCGGGGGCGTCTGGGGCCAGTCTTGCAGCCTCCGGGTGTTCGGTGGGTGCTCCGGTAGCAACCCCTCGCCCAATGGCCAGTGTCCTTCCGGAGGGACCACTCCAGGCTGTGCAGTGCCTCCCGCGTGAGCCCTAGTGGCGGGCCTAGCCACCTTCCTCCCCAAAGGCGGACAGAAAGGGGAGTGGGGAGGGGGTGAGAAAACTCCCAAAAGAGACCGAAGAAGGGTGTGCGAGAATTCCCAAGGGAAGAGACACCCAAAGACAGGTGGTCACCCTGGAGTAGGACCTGGAAAGAGTGCAGTGGTCCAGGACTCTTGAGAGCGCCTGCGCTGTACACTCATGCACAAGAAGCCACCAAGCTTCCACAGATTTCCAGATAATTTCAAAGTTAGATCTTGCACCCTAAAGTCGGTCGACTTTTCTCCCAGCTGCACAAGCGGGTGCAGAATCAACGTGCCTACAGGCATTGGATTCCAGGGTGCGAAGTGCAGGCAGGCCCCCCAGCTTCTTTCCCATCTCCCCTCGGGAGATGCTCCGGCCTGTGCCCCCCCCACTTCCACCCCTAAACACAGCCGGCTGTGGAAACCTAAATGGCATTTGTTCCTGGGGCGGGGGTAGGGAGATGTGGGCCGGAGGACTGGCTCCAGAGGACATTCCCTCATTTCGGAGTGCATCTGGCCATCTAGAAAGGGATAGAAAGAGGCCTCATTTTTTGCATGGGGGTCAGGAAAATTAGCCCTTCCGTCTCCAAGCACCTCTGACCTGGCCAGCTAGGTCATGGAGTCATGCCTACAATCAGGCCCAGGAGCTGTGGAGCTGTGGGCTGATCTTTCAGGAAGGTGGCTGTAAAAGAGTCCTGCTCTGAGCACACGCGCTTAGAGAGCTGAAGCCTGGATCCAAATAAAATGTGTCTCTGGGCTTTTGTGACGAGGTAGCTAGGAGTTCTGAGCCAAGGAAAGAGAGCGGACTCCAGAGGGGATGTAAAATGATTAGCTTCACCTCTCTTCAATCCCTGCGTTCGCAGCAATCACCTAATACCAAAAAGATCAACCCTGTTCCTGACCGATACTTTAAAGAGGTGTCCTCACCGATGGCGGCGGCGTGCAAGACCCTGATCTCTGCTCTCCCACACGGCAATGAGAAAGCTATCTTGGGCGCTCAGAAACCTTCTGCCCACGGTAACTTAGTACCTAAACACACGGTGGAAATGGTGGCCATCTTCCGATGACCGGCACTAGGCTTTCCCCACTTGGGTTCAGCCTGAAGGAAAGGAGGGGTGTAGAACGAGCCGGCTCCCCCAAGACAGATCCTAAATACCCCTAAACACCACTTGTGTAGATGGGTCTCTCCCATCTCTACTGGTTTAGTCTAAACCAATTCATGTAAAACCCACGAAACAAAGGAAGCATGCTAAGAAAAGATGTAAACCGCAATAATGAAGAGATTTCCTAGAATAAAATGTAGATTACAGAACAGAATCAGAGAAACCCAATTTTCGCTGAGTTTACATTCCCTTGCTCTGGCAGGGGTGGGACTCTAAGGGCTTGGAACGGGAATGAACCCACAGCCCAGATGGAGACAGTTGACCAACCCAAAAGCCAGGGACCAAGGACTGTTCTGAGCTGTATACTTCTTGGTTATCGAAGCACCTGGGTTGTTCTAGAATCATTAAATGAATCATACCTGTACTTCCCCATTTTTTTTAAAAAAAATAAGATTTACAGGAAATTAAAATCTATGAAGGGCTCACAAGAGAGAGGGACCTCCTAGGAAATGGTACTAATCTAAACAAAACAAGGGTTCAGCAATGAGACTTCTAACCCCCTTGGTGGCTAGGGCTGGGGCTCAGGTAGAGCATCTCCCTAGTCTGCGCCAATCCCCAACAAAGCAAAAAATAAACAACCATTTCTGCCCACCAGAAACTGATATTAAGGCAGGGAGAAAGAATTTGACCTATCTGTTATCAGATGTGTTCTTACCCAATAGATTTGGATACATTCATGGCTGAAACACAGAGGTTTCCCAGCAATAATCTGAAAAGAGCACTAAATTTGGAGTCTTACCACTACTCCATCCCTGGGCAAGCTGCATCACGTGCCCCTAGGCAGGCCCTGGCAAAGAACAGATTAGAAGTGGAATCTCCAAGAACGCATTTTGGAGAAGACCTCTTCTTGCCCAACAGCTTACCCACTAAGCTTCCCACCTTTCTGGACTTGGGAAGGGCAGTGTGTAGATCCCCAAAAGAAGTAGGCTTCAAGTTTGCAGACTCCCTTATTGACCACTGCCTGGGGTCTGCTGTAGACGACAAGAGATTTCTGGCAGATTTAGAGAAACTTGGGACCCTGATTGATACCTGGATAATAAAAGGAATTCTTCCAAAGCCTCTTGTAACTTAACCAGTTGAATCAGTAGAAACTAAAAATACATCAAGGGTGTATTTTAATTTTTTTTTAAATAGGAGTTACATATAGGAGTATCTGTAACACTCCTAAAGTCTCAGGTATCCATTATCAAAGGACCCCATTGGCTCCCAAACTGAGAGCTAATGGCACGGAAGGTTATTAAACCTTGCCATGGTTTTAAAAGGTTCCCCAAAACCCTTTTTAGGCCAGTTTAAAGCAAGTGCCGTGGGTCCTGAGATGCACAGAATCTCCAGGTACGGAAAATAGAACAGGTGCATAGCTGAATGTCCACAATCCTAACTTCATAGGAGGTTCCCCAACCTGCTACCCGCCTATAAAGTGACCTCTCCCTCCCCAAACTCCGTACACACTCACACACAAACACAGGAACACTAAAGTCGGCCCATGGAGCTCCTTTAGGCCAATACCATCCTTTACACCCAATTTATACTTCTTTTATATAATTATTTTCAGACACTGAAAAATTCGGTTTAATGAGCACATATTTACTTTCATATTAAATCTCATCATAAAATTAGTCCAGGCAAAATGACGAAAGAGAATGGGGGGGAACCAGCATGAAATAAATTTGAACTTGCACCCCAAATGTTCAGTCGTCAGTCAAAAAGAAATTCTTAGAAAGTCGAAACAACTTCAACCCCCAACCCAATCAAAACATCCCTTCCGGAAAAGAGCGACTTGTTTCTTTTTTTTCTCTTGCAAATGAGCGGTCCACTCAGTTCTGCTTGGCGGTGTTTTCTTAGCTGACTCCGGGCTACAATCGGGCCATTTTCGGACACATTCCCATGTAGGTACCAGGGGTGCTCTGGAGGAAGCTGTCGACGCCTGTTCAGCTAATTTAGGTTTTCTTTGTCTAATTACTGTGGAGCTTAGGGAAAAGGAGCCGGGCTCAGGGCAGTAAACTGACACTCGGGCTCTGTGTGTGGTATCCAGGCAGGGTTTGATGGAAAAAGCCTGCTTCCACTCAACTTCAGGTCACTGTCTGGGGCCAGCCCCCTCCCCCCGCACCCGCCCTTTCCTCTGTTCCTCAGACCCACCAGCACTCTGCATGGTGAGCAGTCCCTATGTATTAGGACACTGAGAGTTGGTGCACCCCCACCCCCACCCCTGGGGACCAGACTCCATTCCGCTCCACAAGACTCTTTGTTGCATCTATACTGGGGTCCTTACAGCATCCTCCTTGCCCTCCCACCTTCCCAGCCTCTCCAGCACACTGCAACCCAGTCCTCTCGGGGCCGCTGCAGAAGCGTGCACCGCTGTGCCTCTCGGTTGCTCCCCAGGTGGGCATCTTTCCCTCTGGGCCTAGCCACCAGCTCTTGTGTGGTCAGGCCTGCTTCAGCCTCCAGCTCTCTTTGCAGCCCCTGTCCGGGGTCAGACTACATTTCCCCGCACGTGTAATCCAATAACTAACTGTCGGGTCTCGTTGGAATGATTTCTCCCGAGGGCCATCTCTCTCTGAGCCTACTCTTAGCGAGATGAATAAGCCACAACTGGGGGAGTGTTCTCGGATGAAGTGAGCTTGGCCGTGGCACGGGAGTGGGGAGGGGGGGGGACGCACCAGAAGACTGACGCTGTAAGCCCACTGGCAGCCTTGCGAACCTTCAGTGTTGACGATAAATACAGCTACCTCCTCACCTCGGAGGCTCTCTCCCTCTCTCTCTTTCTCCTTGAAGTGGAAACGACAAGTCAGTGGAAGGTGGAAGCAAATTAAAACGAATCCATTCGACTCAAGTATCCTGAGTGTCTAAAGTTGGCCCAGGTTTCTCCACCCAAACCCTAGTGCTCAGCTTACAATATGTTCATAACTGCCCCGGGGCCATAGCTCAAGGGCACCCGGTGCTTGCCCTCTACTATGAACTCTCAGAAGCCTGCATGTCCAGCCAGAGAGAGAGACCCAGGATTGGCACGTTACCTTGGGACGTCTGGCACCCTGGCGTGTGGCTGAGGGCGGCACTGTCTAAATGAAGTTGACAGATGGTGTCAGTTCGGGCACTGGGAATCTTGACTAAGGAGGCTCTTCCAGGGCACCGCCGCCCCAAGACTCAGCCCCCACAGGGTCCTGCAGAGGTGGAGGAGGGGCAGGATGGGTCCATTCCCGGCGCGGGTGGGTGGGGGTTTCTGGGATAGGAAATGGGCTGCTGGAAGGGACAGAGAATGAATTGCTGAAGTAAGGGGTAGTTGAGCCTTGCCAAGGTTGGGAGTTCTCCTCCCAACAGAAGGGGAAAGGGAAAGAGACCAGAGAAGAATTAGTACAGCGAGTAGGACCCGGGAGAGTCAGGGAGGCGATAAGAGCAGGAGCCCGCCGCCAGGTCCGGAGGGGGAGGAGTGACGCGGGCCCAGCGCTCCCTCCCCGGGGCGGGCGGCGCGGAGCGAGGAGGGGGCAGGGCGGGGTGGGGTGAAGGGAGGGAGCGAGGGAGGGAGCCAGGCGGCCGCAGGGAGGGCGCGCCAGGGAGGAAGTCCGAGAGACAGAGAGAGGAGCACTCCTGAAAGAAGACGACAGGCTAGTCCCCGGGGTCCGGGCTGAAGTCTCGGCTCGAGGGCGCAGCTGTCCGACTACGGACAGCGTCGCCTTGGTGGCCTAGGAGGTAGTTGCGCAAGGCGCCGGCCGGAGGCTCGGAAGAGGGATGCGCGGGGCGTTGCCTCCGACCCGCCGCCGCCGCCGCCCGAAGCCCCAAAGGAGCTGAGAGAGGCTACTCCGAAGCGCTGGCCCGGAGTGGCCCCGGCTGCGGCGCGGCCGGCGTACTAGGGCGCTCGCCCGGCTTGTGGGCCAACCCGGCTCCGGCGCCGCTGGTCCCGGTCCGGGGTCCGCCCCCCAGGCCCGGCCTCGCTCCAAGCTCCCAGATGACCACCGAGGGCGGGCCCCCGCCACCCCCGCCGCGCCCGCCGCCTGCCCCACTCCGCCGTGCGTGCAGCCCGGCGCCCGGCGCGCTCCAGGCCGCCTTGATGAGCCAGCCGCCCGCCGCCACCCTGGAGACCACCTCGTCGTCGTCATCTTCATCTTCTGCCTCCTGTGCCTCGTCCTCTTCCAACTCGGTCAGCGCCTCGGCGGGTGCCTGCAAGAGTGCGGCGGGTGGCGGCGGCTCGGGATCCGGGAGCGGGGGCACCAAGAAGGCGACCTCAGGGCTGCGGCGACCCGAGAAGCCGCCCTACTCGTACATCGCGCTCATAGTCATGGCCATCCAGAGCTCGCCCAGCAAGCGCCTGACGCTCAGCGAGATCTACCAGTTCCTGCAGGCGCGCTTTCCCTTCTTCCGTGGCGCCTATCAGGGCTGGAAGAACTCCGTGCGCCACAACCTCTCGCTCAACGAATGTTTCATCAAGCTACCCAAGGGCCTCGGGCGGCCCGGTAAGGGCCACTACTGGACCATCGACCCGGCCAGTGAGTTCATGTTCGAGGAGGGCTCGTTCCGCCGGCGGCCGCGCGGCTTCAGGCGGAAGTGCCAGGCGCTCAAGCCCATGTACCATCGTGTGGTGAGTGGCTTGGGCTTCGGGGCCTCGCTGCTGCCCCAGGGCTTCGACTTCCAAGCGCCCCCTTCAGCGCCTCTGGGCTGCCACGGTCAGGGTGGCTATGGTGGCCTCGACATGATGCCCGCAGGCTATGATACAGGCGCGGGTGCTCCGGGCCACGCGCATCCACACCACCTCCACCACCATCACGTCCCCCACATGTCGCCTAACCCGGGCTCCACCTATATGGCTAGCTGTCCGGTGCCAGCAGGTCCTGCGGGCGTCGGTGCTGGAGCGGGTGGCAGCGGTGGCGGCGGCGGTGACTATGGGCCGGACAGCAGCAGCAGCCCAGTGCCCTCATCCCCGGCCATGGCGAGCGCAATCGAGTGTCACTCGCCCTACACTAGCCCTGCGGCACATTGGAGTTCGCCTGGCGCCTCACCTTACCTCAAGCAGCCCGCCCTGACGCCAAGCAGTAACCCTGCAGCCTCTGCTGGCCTGCACCCCAGCATGTCCTCCTACTCGCTGGAGCAGAGCTACTTGCACCAGAACGCCCGTGAGGATCTCTCAGGTAAAATAAAGTTCCCAGGCCCGCTGTAGCCTTAACCTAAGGGCCGGAGGCTACTGCGCCGTCCTTCCCAAACGCTTGGGTCTGTTTAAGTGGGATGCTGGGGGGATTGTGCACCGTATTCCTGGATGGGAGGAGACGATTTGATCTTACAGCATTCTCTGGTGCTATGGATCTGGTGAGCTCCAGAATTCGCCTACTGGAGAAGGGTGGTGCCAAGTCCTAACTTTCTTGGCCTACGTTAGGACACTGCAGACTTTTCTCCCAATTAGGCCAGACTCAGCTCTGAAAGAAGGCATGTGACTTTTGGAGACCTTGGTGGAGGAGTTGGGTTTGGTTCATTTTGTTCTCCTTACTCTTTTTAAAGTTCATTTTGCCCTACTTTAATTTCAAAAATAAATGGCAGAGAGGAAGAGTTCTTACCCGAGCAAGTAATGAAAGATGGCAGGGAAAAAGAAAGAGAAAAGCTAAGAGTCCCAAGGACATTGACAGTGCCTGCCAGTGACAAGGGGCACCAATGAGAAGTCATTGAACACACACACCCACACCGTGGATCTAGTTAAGGACACAAGTTTGTCCTGTGCCTCAGGGCATGGGTGTCCTGGTGTGATACCCCCAAGAAATGTGCCTAGAGGCCACTTGTAGTGTGGCTGGTTTATGCTGTGTGGGTTGCAAATTATGAAAATTTATTGACTTGTGAAAAGTGTTGAAGGGTGGGAAGAGAGGAGGGAGTGGAGGAGAGAATTTTGTGTTTGGCTAATTTTATCTAGAAGATAGCACTAGACTCTTATTAAATCCCCTGAGGCTCCCACGGGTGCAGATTGAAATCTGGGAGCTTGTCTGTCAAGAACAGAGTCTTGTTCAATTTTATGGGAATTTCAACAAAACTCAAAGGTGCTGTCTCCCACACACTTCCCATCCCAGTCAGAACAGTCACAGGGTGATGCTTACCTTCATGTGTTTGTGCCTGTATGTGCAACAGGAGCTTGGGGGAATGGGGAAGCCAAGAAACAGCAAAAGATCTTGGAGAAATTTCCCAAATAAGCCTTTTAACTGGGGGTCTCAGAGGTTAACCAAACAAAGACAGTCTAGGCAGGACCACACGGGAGAGGATTTTAGGCTGACTTAACCCACAGAGAACAGAGTCTTGTTCAATTTTATGGGAATTTCAACAAGTAACCAATACAGATGACCCTCTCTCAAGATTCCCCACCCCACCCCCACCTCCCGCCCCGCGGGCTAGCTGTCAGTCTCCCTCCAACACACAGAGCTGGAACCTATTCCTCCCTCCCACCTCAGCTAGGTCTGCTGCTCTGGCCCCATCCTCTGTCCTTCTCTTTGGGTAGACCTAGCTTACCTTGATCCCAGAAGGTTTCCCAGCAATCCATAAATAAATCTAGAAATAAACAAGCAAATGCCCCGGAAAGATAATTCTGACCCTTCTATTAGATCCATGTCCCACGCCACGCACTCTAGGCCAGGCACAAAACCCCCAGAAGTCCCCGATATGGCAGCTTAGCTCTTTAGCTTGGACAGAATGAGAACTGTCCAGCTAATAAGGCAGACCACCTATCCGTTGTCCCCGTGCCTTGTCGTGAGCAGCCTTTCCTGCAAGCTATAGCTTAGGCCCACTTGGCCCTGCTGCCCTTTCTTCATCGAAATTTGTCCTCCTCTCTTCGTAGAATATTCTCCCGATTTTGTCACCTCCCGTAAAGACCTCATGAAGGTGGTTTCAAAGAGCCCCCGCATTGTAAATGGGGACCCTGCAGGGCCTGGTTCTGAGTGCTACCCACAGGACTGCGGCCCATTGAAACTGGAAGGTCCCACAAGGCCAGTCACTGCTGAGGTGGTGGCCCAGGGACAGCTGGCAGCCCCCAGCAATACATCGCCACGCACACAGCGCGACCCTCCTTCCGCCGCACACGCCTCGCCCTCCACTTTCAAAACGGTGGCGGAGGCGGCGTTCTTAGGGAGGCAGGGGCAGCTCGATCCGCTGGGGCTGAGAGTAGTCAGAGCTCACCGCGAAGCCCTGCGGGTCCCACAAGCCCGGTGTCTGCGGTCCGTCGCGGTCCATCAGAGAGCCAGCGGCGACCTTGGGTGTAGGCGCGACCTGGGGTGCTCGCTGCGGCAGCGGTGGTGACGAAGGACCCGGCCGTTCCCCGCGCGCACCTGGGCCGCTTCTCGGGAGCCGAGCAGAGCTGAGTAGTCCCTTGTCGCCGCCGAGGCCGAGCCACACCCGCCGCTGAGCGGCCTGGTCGCTCAGCGGCGGGTGGCGCGTGCCAGCCATAAGACTAACAAGACTAACGCGTCGCCGGCCGCACCTAACGCTTTTCTAATGCTTACAGCCGAAATGGGGAGCAGCATCGGGGGTGACACAGGCGTGCGGCTGGTGCCGATTTCACCAACCGGGTGTTTGGGGAAGGCCTCACTCGCAAACACCCACCCACGCGGCAAGATGGGCACTGAAGCCCCAAGCCCACTGCTCCCTACCCCCACCCCCGGGGCCAAGAAAGCAAAAGCAAAAGTGGGCTGCAGTTTGGCGCTGCGAGCGACCGGCTCAAGCTCAGGGCAGCCTGACACAGGCCGTCCCCAGGTTTCGCTGCCAGTTCCCTCGGGGACTCCTAGGGCAGCTAGATGCCCCCATCAAAGAGCGCTTCTCAGCTTTCTAAACTTCAGGTTTATAAACGGGTGGATGAAGGGGTCGGGAGGGAGGGTTGCTCTCCCCCCCCCCCCACTTCTCGGGCTTCTCCAGGGTATTGTCTCTGTCATCCTTTGTGGATGATGGGGACAGCCCTCTTTTTCCAGCTTCTTGATCTGAGACAGGAAAAAAGGCACAAAAATAGAGGTGAAGGCTGCAGAGTTGTTGGCAGAGTGCTTGTGCCCAGCGCAGCCTGGATCTAGGCCTGGCAGAGAGGTCTCCGGAGCCCGAGAGGGAAGTGGGAATTCACGAACAGATTACCTCTCAAGGGGTGGGAGGTTTCTTAAAACCAGGGCAAGAGTCTTGGGACTTGAGGGAGCTCTGAGAGCTGGGTTTTTGTTTGTTTGTCATTTGTTTTGTTTTGATTGTTCGGTTTTTTTTCCTTTCCTACTGGTTTTATAGCCATATACCCAAAGGCCACTAGCTGCTTTTGCACCGCCAGCCAAAATGCCACAAATTAAATTGAAATTTTAAAAGTAATACACCTCACCGTCATCTGGGTGGCTTTTACTGAAAAGATTTTGTCCTCTCCTTTCTTCTTTCAGTGGGACTGCCCCGTTATCAGCATCACTCCACTCCAGTGTGTGACAGAAAAGATTTCGTCCTCAACTTCAATGGGATTTCTTCTTTCCATCCCTCTGCTAGTGGCTCTTACTATCACCATCACCACCAGAGCGTGTGCCAAGATATTAAGCCCTGTGTTATGTGAATGGACAGAGGCCTTGAAGGCTGCTCTTCCTCTTCTCCCCTTTCCTCCTCTCCCCTCCGAGAGGGGCAGCTAGGAACTGCAACGGACTCACATTCTGTGCACACAGACCGATAGCAGTAAGTAACACACCCGTCACTTACACAAATGCCCAGGGGAGGAGCCCTGCTCGCCGATATTTGCCCACCCGTGGAAGAGGAAACTGTTGGCAAGGCAATACCCCAGAGGAGGGACAGAGAGCGGACCTGATGGCAAAATGTTACTACGCGTAAGACATAAACTTTCAGTTCTGGGTGGTTATTGCGTTCACTGATCAGGGTCTGAAAAGTGTGTGTGTGTGTGTGTGTGTGTGTGTGTGTGTGTGTGTGTGTGTGTGTTGGTGTGTGCTTTTCAAACAGACAGTGCTAAAAGCACAGTATTTCAAGAAAGCCTTGTTTAGTTGACTGGCCCAGTAGGAGATTTTGCCCACCCCACCCCCAACACTCCCCTCGGATACAGGTGCCAAAGAACATTGTGAAGAAATGAAGAACCGACGAGCCTAGTTTAAGAAAGTGGCTCTCAGTATTGTGACAATACAATATTTTTACAAGGTTGTTTTTCTACCACCATATTCTTAAAAATATTTTTATGATCTTCGTATACTCACACTTCGCTTGTATTTTAAAAGGAGGGTATATTTGCACTTATGTATACTTTTACAGTTTGCCAAACTATTTTGATGTAAGATTTTTTTTCAATAAAATGTGTTTTAACAAATAGTTGTTTTAGGAACCCTTTCCTCTGCAGTTACCCTGTCATGGCCACACACCCCCAGGCAGCCTTGCAATTCTAGACTGCCCACCCTCAAGTTGTAGAACTGACATGAAGCGGGAGGCTTCTGCTTTGAATAAGCCCCGCCAGTCCTGACTGTGGGTCTTCTCGGGGAGACACTTCTGCCATCCCTTTCTCTCCGCCACTCTCACTTTTTCTAGTCAAACAAAAACCAGAAGGTGAAAGAAACTTAAAAACCACACACACACACACACACACACACACACACACACACACACACTAAAATTAAAAAAAAAAAACAAGCCAAAACAACAAAAGCTGGCAAGATACTGAAAGCCAAGGGTTGGATCTGAGGAAGCCAAGTTTTGTGCCCCTTTGGTTTCCTTTCCTGTGCCCAAGAGTTCTGCCCCTTTGCTCCTTTCTCTAGCAGGAAGAAGTGAGGGCAGAGCCCCACAGCCTCCTACCTCCCATCCAGGCTGCAGTTTGCTTTAGGTGGTGGTCAGATCAAAGGGACCCAGAGAGAACAGAATGCAGCATGGGGGTTTTTAACTGGCACCCTCCACAAAGGCTCCCACAGGATTGCACAGCTTCTCCATCCTTTCTTGCTGGGTTTCCCAACCCTGAATGCTACCCACAGAACTGGCAGGGCACAGGATAAAATGGGAAAATAATCCAGCCAGGCAGGCAGATTTATTTCCCACCCAGAATACCCTTCTGTTGGGAACAGAGCAATCTTCACCTTTAATCATGTTGCAGCAATTTTCTCTTCAACCCAGGGCTGGATTTTTGTTTTTGCTTAGGCTTCTCGAGTGGGAAACTCTTTCTTTCAAATTTACCACCAGGTACTTATTGGTAACTAGGGAGAGTGATAAATTTTTTTAAAAAAATTCAGTGCATCTCAACCTGAAGTGGTTTCTTGAATAAAACATCTCTTGTTTCAAAACTCTTAGCCATATTCCTAACGCTTAAACCTCTTTCTTGTATTAAAAAAAAATTCATCACGGAGTTAAACGCGTTTCTGCATTATCATATTTGCATTTAAATAGAGTATTTTCTCCACCCACCCCCCTTTTTGTCCTTTATTCTGAGTTACTCAGGGGCCTGCTATAAATTATGAAGTCAGTCTCAGAGTTTGCTCCGACCACAGTGCTGTGTTTACATTCCTTCCAAGGCAGCCGGCATGGTCGTAATTTATATCCTAAACACTTGAACGTAACTTGTTTATACAGAGAATGACGGGACCTCAAACTCCAGGCCGGCCTGGCCAACCGCATCCGGAGGATCAGCGCGCCCCCTGGTGGAGCAGGAGACAGGTGCATGAGGATCTGGGCTCAAAAAGCGCTAAAAAGCTTTGCTTTCAGTTGGCAGTACAGACATTTAGAACACATCACCGTCGGGAATTATGCTTCCCGCTTTTAGGAAACACTTCTGATTCTCTCTATCATGTCCTTTTCATCCACAATTTCATCCTGAAAGCTGATGAAGACTCATTAACCCTCCTGACCTTATTTACTATCTGTTAAGATCTTGACACCTTTAAGCTGCTATAATTCTCCTCCATTAAGGTCATTGTTTCCTTTTGAGTCACAATTGCTTCTCAGCTACCCTTCCCTCCTAGACATAAGCACACAGACATGTTGGTAGTCATTTTTTCTCATTTTTTCAAATTAAAAAAATGTCTAAATGTTTCTGAAATATTGGTAAGACATCCTAAAATGGGTGCTACAGTACGTTTAAGAGTGAAAATAAATAGTAACTCAACGAGGAGGGTCCGAATCCCTCAATTCTTTGTATGTCTTGAGGACCGAACCCACATGCTAAACCCTTGCTCTGCCCCTGAGCTCACCAACCCACACTGGAAACTGTGTTTCCAGTCTTCAGAACTTCTGCTCATTGGCAGATTAAAATGATATGCAAACGGATATCTGACTATTTTGTGAACGAATGATGACTGGCTTCTTAGGTGTCTCTTTTCAGTCAGAACTGTGTAAACGAGGAAGGAAGGCAGCAGGTGAAGATGCCCAGGCCAGGGCTGGGCAGTGGTTGTCAGTAAACCCCACAGTTACCCAGCTAATCCTTTCTGAGTCCCCAGGAGGTGGGAGGGGGCAGTGTGTTTCCATCAACACAGCAAATACCCACCCCCACTCCCCCACCCCCCACCCCCCGCCGAGATGAGCAGCTCGCAGAGAGCAAAGGGCCATTTGACTCATGCTTTGGAAATGTTCACCCATGGGTTTGGCAGGTGGTTTTTTGACCTGACTGGTGTAGTGCTTCATGATGGAAGCGTGTGGTGGAGCAACTGTTCACCTTAGGTCTTGGGAATTAGAAAGGAAAGGATGGAGTCCCACAACCTGCCTAGTTAAGCCCCAGTGATCGGAAAACCTCTCACTTGGGCCAATGGCCTAAATGCTACACACCTCAACCAATAGCAGAGACAGCTCATGGGCCTTTGGGGCTGTTCCAGATGCTAACTATAGCACATAGATCTTGGTCCAGTTTACAGATAATCCTTAGGCCATGAACTTGAGGGGTCTGGCCCAAACCCATCTGTTTTCCAGAACCTTCCAGGAAAGCTTTTTTTAAAATCTGACACTGCAGACAACAGGCATGGCAGAGGTCTTCTTTCAGAAGCAGTGGCTCTCATCCTATGGAACCTCAGAATGGCCTGGAGGCCTTGTAAATAAGGGGCTGCTGGGATCCAGTGGATTCAGACAGAGCTCAAGAACTGATATTTCTCATAAGCTCTTAGAGATGCTGAAGGTTTCCAGGGACCCCACTATGAAACCCATGGCTCTGTAAAAACACTTTGGATGAGGAACTTTATAGGTTTGCCTGGTCCATGTTAAGGCTCAACTATTAAGTTAGTATAGATCTAAAAAGCTGTGCTTTTAAAAAACAGTTTTTGTACCCCAAAGTATCTCCCTCATTGATTACTAGAAAGCACAAGGTCAAATTTTGAAACCGATTAAAAAAAATAAGATCTTCTCATTTTTATCCAAATATATGAGTACTTGTTTTAGTCTAGCAGGTGATGCAAAAAAAAAAAAGAGTCAAGTGACATCCCTTCAGCCCCCCCCCACACTTTAGAACAAAAAATTCCCAGAATTCAACACAGAAGACAGTGTTGGACAGGCTTCTCCAAACAGAAGGTGGTTAAGGAAAGAACACCTCTACTTTCTGTACAAAGTTCTGAGAGTAATAGAGAGAAGGCAAAGCAGGGGACTCCCTGAAAACAAGCAGTGAGGAGCCCTAGACATGGTAGGGCAAGAGCTGGAGGGCGCAGGGGAAGGGGAAGGAGGGGAGAAAAGCGAAAAGAAGGGGAGAAATGAAAAAAAGACAAGAAAAGGAGAAGTAAAAGAAAGAGGGAAGTAAATCAGATCAACAGAAAGGGAGGTGAAGGGAGAGAGAAAATAGAGGAAGGGGGAGGAGAGAGACAGGAACAGAGGGAAGAGGAGGTAAAGGGAGAGGGAGGGCCAAGCAAGGTTTGGATTGAAGGAACTGGGAACATACTTCCAGCTCCAGCACATAGGAAGAGCAGCCCTGGGTCCCACCTCCTGTCTCCCAAGGCCCTTGCTGTGTCTGGTCTCAAGCACCAACTCATTGGCTGAAAGGGCAGCGCACTTGTTTCTGTGGGCTTCTTCCTGGATTCTGGGAAGGGAGTTTTCTAGCTGGGTATTCTCAGATTCTCTGAACAGCTGCTGCAGGTTCTAGAAATTTAAGAACCTTTCCTTTAGGAAGTGAGAGTCTGGTTTTATGAGGAGTTTTGGTCTATCTGGATGGAACGCTAGATGGCATAAACTGGAGCAGGATGCTTTCTTAAAAGAAAACCTGCAGATTCAAGGTTTATTAATTACTGTACATCATGGGAATTAATTCAGAAAGACATCCACTTATTTAGGATGGAAATACACTTTTTTTTTTCAGAACGGAAATACATTTTACCTAACCTGCTTCTGTGAAACACAGTCTTACTTAGTAAGGGAAAATACCACCAATGTAGACATGGGGCCAGGGAAGGCCACAGCACACAGACTGCAAGATCCCTGGGGAAAAAAAGGAAAAGAAAGCCCTGGAAGTTCTTTGGGGGTTCAGAGGGCTTCAAGGACGCAGCAAGCCAACCAATAAATATTCAGCTTGTCACCCCCTCGAGGCCTTGTTTGATAAATGTTATAGATCCTGTCCATCCAGGACTGGGTCACCAGGGCTCTTGTCATAAATGCTTATGACAACTGAGTTCTGAGGGGCAGTTGAGAGCTAATGCCCTGGGCTGCTCTACTCCCATAAAGGCTCCTACCACAGGCTTAAAACTGCTTTTCAGTGGGCCAAGTCTGGCCAGAATGGAGGGTGAAGAACAGCTGCTTCCTCTCTCGCTCTTTCCTGCTGGTCATTAGCTACCATTCTGGTCCCTCCTGCTACTCACTCTTAAGTAGGTCCACCCAGCAGCAAGCATGCTGGGGCCATCAGGAGGCAGTGTGGATTGACCAGCTGAGCCAGGGGACCCAGTGATGGTCGGCCTGCGCGGCCTCTCTTCCAGAAGAAGAAAAGCAGAGTCCTTCGCTCTGAGAATTGCGCCATGGGGTTGAAGTAAGAGCTCCTCAGATTCCAAAGACATCAAGGAACCTAACAGACATTCGTCCTCGCGGATGGCCAGCGGGCTGTGTAAGCTTCAGGAAACTGGGAGCAGTAAAATGGTACCCATAGCTGTGACACCCTGAGGGGCCTCCTATCCCTCCTGGTCATCTCATCTGGTAAGGATTGACCTCTTGTTTTTTTTTTTTTTTTTTTTTTTTTTTTTTTTTTTTTTTTTTTTTTTTTTTTTTTTTTTTTGGTTTTTTCGAGACAGGGTTTCTCTGTAGCTTTTGAAGCCTGTCCTGGAGCTAGCTCTTGTAGACCAGGCTGGCCTCGAACTCACAGAGATCCACCTGCCTCTGCCTCCTGAGTGCTGGGATTAAAGGTGTGCGCCACCACCGCCTGACTATTTTTTTTTTTTTTTTTTTTTTAGAAACTCTTTGGCATGATCAGAATCTTACTGACATTTTTCTAAGTCCTTCAAGCATGGCCATTGACAGATGAGGAAACCTCATATGCTAAGAGTCCCAGGAGGTCTCCTGATTATGAGATAGCCTTGTATAGGTGTACACCTACCTGCCAAGAGCTTTTATGATAGGGTACCCATCAATATCCAACCCATGACAGCCATGCAGTCAAGGCTGAGATTGGCTTCTGCACAGCCACACCCAGCAGGCCAGGCAGTTCATAGATATTTTGTTGTTGTTGTTGTTGTTTTAGGGTAAATTCTGCAGAAAAGGAAGGGCCATCCTAGCAGGCAGCTATCTATGACTGTCCTTAATACATTACTAAGACTTTGTAAAGGCCTTGTGGGGGGGTGTCAAGAAAATACACTAATTTGCATCCAGGACATAGGATAGTTGGACAATGGGCTCAATGACCTGGCCTCACCTTCTTCTGGGCCTGCCAGGTGTCAACATGCTAATTGGTATGAGACCCTAAAGAGAATAACAGATGTAAAGTCTACAACCTCAATTCACTAAGATATACCTTATCTGCCCTGGGAACCAGAGGACAGCAAAGGTAACCAGGCAGGACAATACAGACCGGGCATGCCAAAGCTATCACTAAGAGAAAATACACCCAGTCAGGCACACATGCACATGCTAACACACAGATATAAACATACTGGGATGCTCATACACACAAACACACTCATACATACACTCAGATGAAGATGTGTAGATACTTAAAACACACAGAGACTTGTACATATACAAAGATGCACCTATATACACAGACTTATAGACATATCTGGACATGTGTATATATGAATACACACTCCTATACAGACATACACATATACCTGGACATTTGTGCATAGTCATGCATGCACATACTCTAAGAGGTACACACATAGCTAGGTACTTGTGCACATTCAGAGTTGTAGCCATACATACACCTACACCTTGGTTCCTGTGCACACGCAGATCCACTCACACAAAGACATGCAGACACATTGAAACATTTATGCACTTACAGAGACACATCCACACATATTACTCAGAGGAAGGTGTACAGATAAACCTTTTTTCTGGTTCTTGGCCCACCACAATGGACTGAATTCTCTGAAACTATGTGCCAAAAAATAAAAAATAAATAAAGCCTTTTCTCTCTTCAAAATAAAATGAAATTCAGGAATTTGCTGGAGGCCAGAAGTATAACAACAGGTTTATTGAGCAAAGCAACTCCTGGGTGAGTGTGGGATAATGCTTTTGTACACTGTAAAGATTTATCAGTTGTATTGGTTTAATAAAATGCTGATTGGCCAGTAGTCAGATAGGAAGTATAGTTGGGGAAACCAGACTAGGAGAATTACTGGAAGAGGAAAGGCAGAGATACAGTTGCAAGTCAGATGCAGAGAAAGCAAGATAAGAATGCCTTACTGAGAAAAGTTACCAAACCATGTGGCTAAACATAGATAAGAATTATGGGTTAATTTAAGCTATCAGAGCTAGTTAGTAATGAGCCTGAGCAATTGGCCAAATAGTTTATAATTAATATGTCTCTGTGTGTTTATTTGGGACTGAATGGCTGTGGGACCAGGTAGGACAGAAACTTCTGTCTACAGGTGGGTTCTCCAGTCCCAGAGATGGAGGCTAGAGAAGCCACGTGCCCGAACTAAAGCAGGGAGATGTTATAGGTTGCAGGTGAGGACTGATGACGTGTCTGCCACAAGCTGGGTTTGTGCCCAAGCATTGTCAAAAGCTAAGTGGTTAGGTAAGAACTGGAGCAGCTGGCAACTTCAGGAGAGGAAGCTTCAATAGCCACCAAGAAATGTGGAGCTGGTGTTTTTTGGTGCCTTTCTATTGTTCAGAGACTCTCTGAGTGGTCTGGATTTGGGAAGAGAGAGAAAGGGGGGCTTTCTGGACAGTTCAGGGACAAGCCAGAGGCTCCAACCAAACACAAAATTCCCTCAAACTGTGGCATCAGCTTGAGTGGTAGCAAAGCTTGTGTAGGCTTGGGCTGGCTAGTTTACGTCAACTTGACAAAGTACCGTCATGAGAGAAGGGAACTTCAACTGACAAAATGTCTCCATAAGCTTGCCTGTGAATGGGGCTGGAGAGATGGCTCAGCGGTTAAAAGCACTGACTGCCCTTCCAGAGGACCTGGGTTCAATTCCCAGCACCCACGTGGCAGCTCACAACTGTCTGAAAAATCCAATTCCAGAGGATCTGACACCTTCATACCTAATGCACATAAAATAAAGTTAAATAAACCGTAAGAAATATTTTTTTAAAAAAAGATTGCCTGTGGACAAGCCTGTAGAGCATTTTCTTAATTAGTAATTGATGTAGAAGAGCCCAGTCCCTTGTGAGTGGTGCCACCCTGGACTGGTGGTGCTGGGTTCTATAAGAAAGCAGGCTGAGTAAGCTATGAGGAACAAGCCAGTAAGCCCTACTCCTCCATGGCCTCTGCATCAGCTCCTGCCTCCAGCTGCCCTTGGCCTCCTCCGGGGGATGATGACTCCAGGTATGTAAGCCAAATCAACACTTTCCTCTCCAAGTTGCTTTTGATCATTTCGTTTAATCACAGAAATAGTAACCCTACCTAAGACAAGGTCTAGCCTTCGCACCTAGGAGTAGAGGCTAGTGGGTTGGGGCTCCCAGTGAGCAGAGGCCGAATTTACAGTTAGGACACAGGCCAGAACAACCTGAGGGAAAGCAAGCAACCTTCTGACTTGGCTGGGAGGACTCAATATGGATTCCTGGGTATGGATGACAGGGGCAGAAGCAGAACATGGACCTGTGTCCAGCCTGAGAGCATGTACCCCGGGGAACCCCGCATCCCTAGGAGAATTCCACAGCTCCAATGATTGGATAGATCCCCACAAGCCACTCTCCAGCTTCTTTGTTTCTCGGATCAGATCAGAGGGTGAGTCACTGAGGGTTTTTAATTTGGAAAACAAGGTCACATAAGAAAGAAAGAAACCACAATTCTATTAACAATTATGTGCACAACAAGGGCAGGGTTACAACTTTCCTTTTTCTTCCCCCAAATCAGCACTAACGTTAGAGGAGGCTTTTTAAAACTTATGAGCGGGCTCAAGTCTCCTGAAACTAACAAGAGGCGGCTTTGGAGTTGGGGAGGAAGAGGGGGTAGGGTATGGATAGTTTGACTCTAATATTGTATTTGTTGCCATTGGACACAGGTGAAAACACTAAACCTGGCTGAACTTACCAGGATTTTCGGAGAAGTTGGGGTACAAAGACTGTCTCTGGGGAACAGGCATTAAGAACCCAAGTCAAGCACCCCACATGACAGAAAACAAATATGATGGTGTTGATGAGATGAAATACTCATAGCCACTCTGGGTTGTTACTGTGCACCCTAAGAAAACAGGAACCAGAGGTCACAGCCCTCAGGGAAGGGTGATTAGAAGACCACCCTGTGTCCTTGACTTTGCAGTTTTGAAAATCAGCCCCAAAGCTCTGAGCAGCAGGGCAGTTTGCTTTGCTTCCCTGCCCCCTCTGGCTTCATGGCAGACTTGTACTGTCAGTACCGCGTTTGATATTGGACTACAGCAACAGATAGGGTGGGGGTGGGAGGTCCTGCGTGGCTTGGAGCTGTGTGAAAGTCTGCCACATTTCCTTCTCCCTAGAAGTCTGGGCCTGTGAAAGAGAGACCAACACTGTAGCCACAGCCCCATGGGGTCCCCAGCTCCATTGCTGCCACTTCCCTTGGGCCCAATCCTGCTCCCTATTGTATTGTGTTCCCACCCTCAGCACTGCAAAAAGCCCACAATGAGCCCAGATGTGCCCTCCTACACCTACATGCCTATGACTCGTTTCAGCGGTGGTTGTCAGGAATCGGCTGGGAGTACAGAAGCCCTTCTCTGTCCCTGGAAAAATCACCAGCGCGTTATTAACTTCCGAGGCCAGACACATGTTTCCCATAGATTCCTCCAAGTGCGAGTGGCCACCGCAGAGGAACATGGCCTTTGAGGATGAAGAGTGTGTAATTAAGACATAATCTCTCCCGCTTTGTAATACATGAAGCAGTAAATGGCTGCTGAGGTTGAGTCGGAACGTCAGTTTCCCTGGGTACCGAAATATCCGCAAGCTGTGCACCGCCCCCTTCAGGCTTTCTTTGAAGGTTGGTGCCGCTTTGCAACACAGAGCAGCTGCAGACATGCAGTCAAAAGCTCTCCTCCTGGGCCCCTGGGTTTGGTGTTGGTTGATGGAGATTTACACTGAGGCCCACCTGGGAGCCCAGCTGCCCTGACAGCAGACACAGGGCAAAGCCGACTGCAGTGCTCACTCACAGATAGCATGGGAGCTTTGCTTTGACTGGAGCAGGGGCTGGTGGTCAGGGAGTTTTGATTGTGTAAACATACAGCTTTCTATCAGAGCTTCCTGCATTAGGCGCAAGCCAGAAAAAGACCTCATGTGGGGTTTTCACGGTTTCAGAACTCTGCCTCTGATAGGTCAAAAGCCCCAAGCTTCTTGGATCTTTACATGGGAGAGAGGTTCCAACAATTTTACATTTATCCTTGAAGAGCTAACAAGGGGCTGTGGCTGACCACCCAAGAATATGAGCTGGGGTCAGTCATCCAAGAATATGGATTTACATGTCTTTGGCAATTTGGAGTCTCTATACTGAGATTCTTGCTAGATAACATAACCTCAAACTCTGGGGCAAAAGCAATTTTTGAAAACTTTTAAATTGTTTTGTGTTTGAGATGACTCTTATTATATTAGCCAAGCTGGCCCAAGCCATCCTCAGGCCCCAGGCTCCCCACTGGGCGAGTCTGAAGGCATTTAGCTGTACCTATCTAAAGCTAATGTCTAGGAAAGAATGTTACGATCCCCAAGACATTAACTCAACCATCCATCACACCTCGCTGACCAACCCATGGGAAGCAGATATTGGGAAGGATGGATGGCTCAGTACAGTGCTGTGCTCCGAGTGGCACATGGGCAGAAATCTGAGGCCACAATGAAGGGACAGTACATAGGACAGTGATTTGCTGTTCACTGCTCTGTGGAAGTGAAAGCTCACACGGAAGAGGCTTCTTCAGGTCATGTTTGTTCCACTGAGAGCACAGTCCAGGTATCAGCTGTTGTCTCGCTAATGGAGATCAGATCAGGTAAGTTATTGTCACAGGACAATCGTAGCTGTGATCCAGGACATTCTGAATGGAGTCCCCTCCAGTTCAGCTCCAGAAACTAGAAATGTACAACTTGTGAAACAGCTCACACGTTCTTTGTGTTACGTCCCTTCAGCTCCCCTGGCCCCCAGCTTCTTTTGTCTTGTGAAGTACATCGCCATTGCCACCTCGGCCTCCCTTTTCCTTCATCTTAGAGAGCTTCAGTGTTGATCTTTAGAGTTATACATTTGTTGCTTTGTAGGCGGTGGGGGTGGGGAGGGAAGTGTGCATGTGCCTGTGTGAACTTATATGTGGAAGTCAGAGATCAACATCAGCTGCCTTTCTGGACTGCTCCCCGCCTTATTTTTGGGACAGGGTCTCTTACTGAACCTGGAGCTCCCTAACCCTGCTAGGCTGGCAGACCAGCATACCCCCCGGATCTGCCTGTCTCTGCCTCCCCAGCACTAGGGTTACATGGGTCACTACTGGAGCAGAACTGACTCAAAAACAGCTGCCTAGCTTTTTATGTGGGCGTTGAGGATCTGAATCCAGGTCCTCATGCTTGCAGGGCAAGCACCTTACCAACTGAGCTGTCTCTCTAGCCCTCTTGAATGTATTTTTGTTGTTGTTTTTGTTTTTTGAGACAGAGTTTCTCTGTAGCTTTGGAGCCTGTCCTGGAACTAGCTCTTGTAGACCAGGCTGGCCTCGAACTTACAGAGATCCGCCTGCCTCTGCCCCCTAAGTGCTGGGATTAAAGGCATGTGCCACCACCACCCAGAGAATGTATTCTATTTTTAATGGACACATAATGCCACATAGTAGATCTATAATGTCTTATACACAAAAATACATATTGTGCAACTAAGTAAACCTACCTCCTCCCAGCATATCTCCCCTTACAAAATGATCCTGTGCCTGTCTGTGTGTGTTTCATTTCTTTTTGAGATAATGTATGTATAAGCCAGCATTTAGATGTGGTCCTAGACTCACAGTCGGGTTGTGCCCTGTCCGGGTTATCCTAACTTGCAAATGTCCTAAGTTGAAAATGCATTTAGCTCACCAGACTCACCGCAGAGCCTAGCTAGCAGCACAGCTGCAGTGGAGACTTGGTGGTTTCCTCTCCAGATCCTGGAGCCCGCAGGAAGCTGTCACTCATTGCTACTGCCTGGCATCAAGAGAGAGATAGCAAGGCAAGCCTGCAACTACGGTTTCTCCCAAATGCGTATCACTTATGCCACAGTGAAGTCAAAGCACAGACGGTCTAACCATGCTGAGTGGGAATCATCTACAAGTAAATAAAGTTAACTTTTTTCGTGTGTTCTAATTTCAACATGTCCTAAAATAAAGTGTAGCTCCCTCCAGCTCTGTAGTCGATTTTCTGGATTCTCATTCAACCGCTGGGAGGACCCTAAAGCTCTTGTTAAGTAAGTGCTGATGTTTGTCAAAAGCAAATCACTTTCTCCCAGGGCAGGAAGGGGTGACACTTCTGTCTGAACTGTGACCTGTATATGTGTTGGGACACTATTCCTAGGTAGCTGTACTGGCCAAAGAAAGGATACACCAAAATTCAACTGACTTGCTGAACCAATGAATTTTATTAGGACTGCTTACAGAAGCATGCGAAGGGGTGGCTTAGAGGAACAAAAACGACTTAAAGACAGCTGTGATAACAAAGCCCACACAAGCATGGGTCACAGTTCATGAAGACTGGAAACACGGAACACACTGCACAGCCCAGAATAGCTCAACAGGGTAGAGAGTGTCTCTCCCAGGAATCCCGGCTGGCTTCACCTTGTTCCAGACAGATCTGCTGGTCAGAGCCTCTTCAGGTAGCTTAGCTAGTCTCGGTGTGTTTGTTTCTCTGCAGGTCTCACAGCTTATATATGTTTGAAGGGGGGTAGGGTGGGCTAGCAAATCTGGTCAGTTTCAGGGACCTCCTGAAACTACTAAGTTGTTTACTTCCTGAGCTTAATGAGCCTTTCTTGGAACAAACGTCCTCTGTCGCAGGAGCTTCCCTCCAAGGTAGAAGTTTTTATCCCTGAGACTGTTACACAACAGGCTTGGGGAAGAAAGAAACACAAATCAAAGAAATTCTGGGCCAGGGCGCTTGCCATGGGGTTTCGGAAAGTTTGGCTGGCCTTTCAGAGAGTGGAGGAAGTCGGTGTACAGAGACCCTTGCAGCCTGCCTTGTTCCTCAGCGGCCTTTGGGCTTCCCAGGCCAACCAGAGCAGAGCGGTGTTTTGTGCAGCCACTGTGCCCTGTGGTAGAAGGGGAGTTGTGTGCTGAAGGGAAAACCTCAAGCCATGGTTTAAAGCTTCAAACACAGTTCTGTGGCTTTGGGTTTTCTTACAAGAATCAGAAAAAAAATACACTTTATTCATGTGTACATGCAGAAGCCATTGAATTTCTGTATAAAATGACAATCTGGGGAGGGAGGGTGACAGAACAAACTCCAACTATGAGACTAGTAGATGAGCCCTGAATCATGGTGGTACCATGCAGTTGGGCTGGGGCACGTCTCTGGCTTTGCCCTTTTAGGGTTGGGAGAGCACTGAGTTCAGGCCTCCTTGTTTGAGTGCCCAGCATCCAAGGCCCCAGGCCAGTTGGCTGCCTGGAAGTGGAGACAGAAACGTTGCTAACACAATCTGACCTGTTCACCTTACCACAGACCCTTCAGGGGCAGGAGCTGACTGGGAAGCCGGATTGGAACAGCAAGAAGAACCCAGGCCCACTAGCAGGACAGCCTGCCCACACGTGTGATCTCACCCAGGCCTCCCTTGACCTTTAGCAGAGAGGCCTCAGGCATGGTATAGAAAGAAAGGAGTTAAGCTGAGAAGAATGAAGTGGCTCACCTAGCCAGGAGGCTGCTCACCAAAGGGCCAGGAAAGGTCAGGGCTTACTTCTCCAAGGCTTAGATTTCCAAGGTGAGTCCATTGCCTCAGGGATCCAGAGAGGAAGAAGGTTTTCCTGATGTTTGAATCCCATTTGCAATCTAATGAGCCATTCTCAGCAAAGTCAAGAGATCTCAGAAAGGACCCAGGAGGTGGCTTAGTAACTAAAGTGTGCTTGCCTTATAATCTCAATGGCCTGGAGTCTATCCCCAGACCCCACGTTAAAAAACAAAACAAATCGGGCAATGGTGGCACGCACTTTTAATCCCAGCACTCAGGAGGCAGAGACAGGCAGATCTCATTGAGTTCAAGGCCAGCCTGGTCTACAAAGCAAGTTCCAGGATAGCCACGACTATTACATAGAGAAACCCTGTCTCAGAAACACCCCTCCCCACAAAATCCCAAACAAAGAAACAAAAACACAGGTATGGCAATGTGTGCTTGTAATCCAAGCCTTGGGGGAGACAAAGATGAGGTGGATCCCTAAGATTTACTAACTACACAGTCCCAAGCACAGCCTACTTGGTAAGTTCCAGGCTAGTGAAAGAGACCCTTTTAAAAACAGTGCATGACTCCAGTATTGTCTTTTGGCCTACACACACACACACACACACACACAAGTATACATGCACATGTGCACACACATAAACACATATGGAAGCCTAGTGGTTCTCCACCAGGCATATTATAGTGTGCAGGGAATATCTGTCAGTGTTGAGAAGATTTTGTTTGTAACACCATAGGAAGGATTTTAAGGTCCAGAGAGGCCTCCACAATACATCAAGCAATGCACAGTACATCTACAACAAAGGGCCACTTGTCCCCAAGTGTCTTTTGATAAAAGCTGAGATATTCTGGTCTACTGAGGTAAAACAAGCAAACCTTCTAAGTCCTTTTAAGAAGTGCCATATACCAGGTGTGTTGACACACACCTTTAATCCCAGAACTGGGGAAGCAGGGGCAGGAAAATATCTGAGTTCAAGGCCAGCCTGGTCTACATAGTGAATTCCAGGCCAGCTAAGGCTACACAGTAAAACCCTGTCTCAAAACAAACACAAAGTTATATATCTTTAAGGGAACCATGGCCTTCAGGACCACATTATGTTCTCCATCTGGTTCTCTTGGTAAAAGGCGTACTGTTGTTGGTGCCTACCCTTGGAGAACATAGTGCCTTAAATACGTGTGCCATGGCTCCTCAATTCAGGGCTTTGCTTTTCATGGTTTTAGTTATCCACAGTCAACCACAATCTGAAAATACTACATGGAAAATTCCAGAAATAAATAATTCATGTTTTAAATTGCACAGCATTTCTGAATAGCAGGACGAAATCTCCCAGAGTCCTTTTCCCCGCTGCCTGGGATTTGAATGATCCCTTTGTCCATCATATCCATGCTGTGGACACTACCCACTCGGAAGTCACTTAACATGTTGGTTACCAGATGGGCTGTGGCTCCACAGCAATTTTATGCGGGCAGCTTCATCTTATTTAACAAGAGATATGAAAAAGTAGTGGTACTAGCAAATTTATCACAAACACATTTCCCTAATTTTTAGTAGTGGTCATTGTTGTTATCTTCTTGTTGTGCCTAATTGATAGATTTATCTTAAACATGCGTATTTAGGAAAAACAATATGCAATGTTCAGGACCGTCTGCACTTTGGAAATCCATAGAGTCTCATCCCCTGAGCACGGGGAGAGTGGATTCTCAATAGCATCTCCCTAAAGCATCCTGTATCTCACTACAAGTTGATACACCATGACCTAAACTGTCACATGAATATAAAAGAAGAATCTGCACATTTCAGCAAGAAAAGAGACAGGATACACATACAGGGCACTTCCTGTGCCCTGAGCACAATGATTTTGAAAACACTGAAACCTCCAGGGCAACAGTTGTGTGCAGCTACTGATGAAGTGATGTTCCCAGAATTCCCTGGGTATATGATGGCATGTTAGCATCCTTTCTCAGTGGCAGCTAGTTCATCGTCATCCCATCCCACCCCAGACGGAGACGGCTCTAGTTGCACAAGCCCATGGGGAACTCAAGAGCAGTCCCAGCCCAGGGACAGCTCTTCCTCCCCAGATGAAAAAGGAGATGTTTGTGACATGGTGGTTCCCAGCTCCACTGCTCTGGGGCATTCCTACATCTGGCAATACCAGAAACCACAAGGCAAACACAGAATAATTCAAGTCCTAACAAAGGAACAGTCCAGAAGGCCTCCAGCCCAGGAACCTACTATCATTTCATTTCTCTTCCTTAGACTATCCCATTCTAAAATCTTCAATTATGGAAGGACAGTTTAACTACCTACCATATAGACATATTAATCCCTTATACCAATAGGTTAAGTTTCTCCACAGCTATTTTTCTTCATTAAACAAAAGTTCTGAAACCTCAATTATAATTTGAAAAAAAAAAGAAGCAAAACAAAACCAGAAAATGGATGAACCATAATGCTACTCTTCCAGGAACCTGAACAATAGACATGAGAGGTGCGATGAGCCAGCAAGTCTGCCAGGCTCAGCTGATGGAAGCTGCAGTCACAGCAGCTGTGCGCATGCGGAAGGAAGCAGGCTGCTTTCCCAGAAACCCCGACTTCATGTAGAATCTCCTGACTTTCAAATGCTGGTTCATTCATTTTAAGCTTTGCACTGGCTACGTAAAAACACATCTGCAGGTTAAGTACAAACGACAGGCCGCCTCTTTGAAAACTGGTCTATGGAGTTTAGCCTCAAACCAAGATGAACGGGAGAAATTGCCACAGGTTTGAATGTTTGATGCTTTGACTAATCCGAAAGGAATGCCCTAAATACCATTTATTTATTAATTGCCCCATCTCTGAACTTACTAAGAGACCAACAAAAGGATAACGTCCCAGAAGGAAAGATGTTGGTGAATCGGAGCTCCTCGTTGTGCACTTTACCAGGGAGACATCTCCACTGCCAGAGATGCATGGATGCAATTAAAACCGTTAACAAGAGGCTCTGAAGATTAGCCCATTGTCAGGCAAGTCATGATGTCACTATGATGCCAAAGGATCAGGACTTCTGGTGCCAACCCAAGTGGAAGGAACATCTTGAAAGGATTAGTGAATATTAAGAGTAGCAGGACCCTCTTTTCAATGCTCATGCCATAGGGGTTGGAATTTCCCTTCTCAGAAGTAGCTGCTGGGTGGCTGCTACATCACATCCTCGTTCCGCAAGAGCTTCCCAGCTTCACCAGACAGCATCCGCCATAACACGGGGTTCTAACTTCACCGTTAGAATCAGCTCACTCATGGGCTAAAGTTTAGCTATGCCTTATCTTCCCCATAATGTCTCATTCTGAAGCTCAGGCTGGCTTCGAACTCATGACCCTCCTGCCACAGCCTACTGAGTCTGAGATCATTAACTCTGGCCACGTGCCCAGCCAGTTTATCTGCTTTTCACTTTGGGCATCTATGCCACAGATCCCAGAAAAGAGAGATGAGATGAACACTCACTAGTTGCATGGATTCCTAGGAAAATGGCAAAATTAGCGTAAGTACCCAAAGATTCATGGAACTGTCAAACAGTAAAGAGGTTGGTGAAGGCCCCAAGCAGCCTGCAGTAGCATGCACATGGGGGTGGGGGATCAAGGCAATCAACTCTTTGAGCCTTGGGGTGCCCGACTCTGGAAAACCATGCAGTTTCCCAGGGAGATGTCTGAAATGGGAAGGTGTGGCAGTGCCATAAGCTACCCAGATGCTGTTAGCAAAGCTGTGTTTGTGAAAATAGTCACTTGTTTCCACACTGGGGCAGATTAGAGACCTGATTGACAGGATATCAGGGACAGTCACTTTCTCCATTCAGAACAGACTGAGTGAGGGTGAAGGGAGAGAGCGACAGGCACTCATGGTGCTGGCCCTGGTGAGCCCTAGCAAAGACTGGGCAACATCTACACGCACTGCCCAGACCATAGATGACAGGTGGCTGGGAAAGTTCTGTCACCAGCCAGAGGAGTGGGACCTCACCACCTTCTGAACGGTTTCAATGCACTTGTCCTTCCACGAAGCTGGGGACCAGAGCGCCTGTCAAAAAGCTCCAGTGAGATGCTTTGGCCAGGGGCTTTTCCTATCACGTGGCCAACATTCAATGTGTTTAGTCCAGAGTGCGCTGTGCTGCTGAAGACCAGATGCCTGGTCGCATCCCTGTCCTGATTCTTCCTCAAAAGCAGAGAGTGGGTCACGTCGCTTCTGAATTCTTCCTGGTTGCCCAACTACAGGAGAGAACTCATTCCCAGAGCCTTCAGAGAAGGAATCTCTTTTATAAGGATATCCCACGGGGCTGGAGGTTAGCTCAGGAGCAGAGTGTTTGCCTAGCACAGGTGAAGGCCTGGATTCCGTATAGTTTCCAGTACTATAGAGAGAAAGACAAGAAGTGGGGAGGAAGAGAAGGGAGAGAAGCAAGGAAGAAGGCACAATCGGTGTGGGGTGGGGGAGGTAGGAAGGGAAAGAAGGAGAGGAGAAGGGAAAAGGAGATTATAGGGCCTCAACCCTCTGCTGGAATCTCAAGCCTCGAGTGAAGTGGCATGTGATTAAAAGTCTCATTTGATAGTGAGATTTGAGGCTGCTCCAGACTCTCTGGGATCCTTGGCAAGTGCGACTGCAGGAAGTATACACCTATTCCACATTCAATTTGTCTCCTGTCACATATATGTCAATAGCCTACCCTGTCTGACGGTTATAGTTAACAAATACTTGTATGTGCTAGGCAGTACAGTGAAGATTTGATTCCCCCCCCCCCCTTAACCTCTCCAACTATTACCTGGTGGGTTTTCATAGAAAAGGAAACACGATTTAGCAAGAGCAAGGAACTTGCCCAGAGTCACAGAACTATTTCCACACCAAGTGGCTGCTCGGTCTACATCAGGGCAGCCAGGTCTGCAAAGCTCCGAGGCGGCTCTGTCCACCTGCCACGTGTCTTGGGGTTTGTTGAATGCTTATATAATAGGTACCTTTCATCGTCGTACACAAAACAAGCCACACAGTCGTTTCGCTGGCTGAGAGCGGGTGAGGGTGCGGAGCCATACCCCTGCATGGGCGCCTCTGGATGCCTGCGTCCCTCCCAGAGAGGTAGTCAGGTCAGCCAACCGCGGCCTCCAGAGGTAACCGAAGAGGCCCTAGATGTTGAGTGTACCGTGAAGAAAAGCCACTCTCCAATTTCTGCTCCGTGTGGCTTCTCCTGGTTGGAAAAACCAAGGCTGTTGGTGTCACCCACTGCCAAAGAGCAGAGCTGGAGCCCTGGGGGAGGGACCACCCGCAGGAGGCCTAATCAGCGGCAGGCTTCCCAGCAATAAGGACATGGGGGTACCATGATGAGACAGTCACCACCGTGAAATGCCTCCCACCCTCCCCTAGGAGACCGCAAGAGCAGTGCAAGGGCTTAGGCAGATTCCGCGGCTGCAGTCCCGTGGTATAGAGGTAACTCCAGGAGGCCTGGTTCCCTACTAGGAGGCCTGGGTCCCTTACAGAGCCCAGCTGGGGCCACTGCCAGCCACACACACAGACTCCAGGTTTCCTGACACAGCTCAAGTTCACTCTTCCAGAACCACATTAAGGGCCACGTCCTTTGGAGGACCTATTCCTTGGGGGGGGGGGGTATCTTCAGCTGCTTTTTACTCACAAAGACTCGGAGAAGGGGTGAATTTATCTGTGCCACAGGGCTTAATTGGTAGAATTTGGCTTCTGTCCTGCTCCGTCACATACAAACAGATAGCAAGATGCAGAGAACCACACTGTAAAAGAAAAGGACTGCTGGGGTAGGGCTCAGTGGTATATGGCTGCCTGGCAACCATGTCTCAGATCTTAAGCATCTCAAACAAAAGCAGGTCAACTCCACAGCAGCCGTGTGCTGTGGGCTTGGTTGTTGCTTCTGCACAATCCTGGGCATTAGGCAGCAGAGGGGATTTGGAGGTAGAGGGTGGGAGTCTGGGTATCGGTTGTGTTTTAAGAATCTTTGTCTTGGTCTTTCCCTCTTTTCACGCCCCCCTCCCACCCCGCTCATGTTGGGGACTGCACAGGTGAGTCCTCTCCGGGGCATGCTGGACCTGGGCCAGTCTTCATACACAGCTCCTGGTCTTCCCAGGGCCCATTTGTCGCTCTTTTTCTGCAGTGCTGCCTTCCATTTTGTGGCCGTTAAGAGCCTCTGACTTCTCTGGGGACCCCACAATCTGAACCTTATTACCAATGTCCCTCCTCACCGGGGCCCTCACTCCTCAGCCTCCCTCTACCCAGGTGCCACACCTCACCTTCATCCTCTTGGGACTGTCCCCTGGGCTCTCACTCCAGCCAGCACCAGAGTGGTGCACTGTGTGCTGTCCTGTGTCATACAACTCTCAATGTCTTGTATGCCTCTGGTCTCAGCTGGACCGGAATACCTTACAATCTGGGCTGCGGGAAGGTATCTGACCCTCAAGTTCTTACCCAGTGCTGAGAGTCCAGTAATAAGGTAGACATAGGTGTCTCACTACCAAAGTTGGTCCCCCCACACAAATGTTTCTTTGCAACTTTTTTTGGATTTTTTTTTCTGCCCCATAAGCATGCCGTGAGGCTGAGGCTAGGTGACATGTCAGCTAACCTTTCTGGTGAACCAGAAAACGCTGAGGCTGTCCCCAAGGTGTCAGTCATTCAGTTCACAGTGGTCTCAAATCTCTTTCCCATTCCCTTGGGACACTTCCCTCTGACACATACCTGGGGCATCCCTCATGTAAACTGGAGACATTTTTCAACATTCTCGTCTGCTAAATGACAAGCTCCCCCATGCAGTTTAACGAGGGTAGCTGGAGGGCTTGCCCTGCAAGGACTGGCAAATTTTTCTTTGTAGGAGTAGATGGTAGTTTCATGTTGCAAAAAAGTGGTCTTAGAGAATACATAAATAAATGGCCTGGTTGTGTTCCAGTAAATTTTGTTTACAACTGTGGGCTGGCCAACCCCTGCTCTAGGGCGTTGATTTTTGATTGGATCCTTCAAGTGAACCAGAGAAAATTGCTGGCTGGAGGACTTCTGATGCCCAGGGGGTGTGGTTTGGGGGTACACGTATCTCCATATTACCATGCAAATACCGCAGGTTTCGAAGTAAGCAACAGGTAACATAACTGTAATGCTTCTGCTTTCAACAGGTAGCATTCATTGAACACTTACCGAATGCTGGGTGCCGTGGTTTGAATGTCCCTGTCTCTCCTCTTCCTCCTCTCCAGTCAAGCTCATAGACAGTCCTGTCACAACTGAGTTGAGAAGTGGGACCTTTGAGAAGTGATTAGGCTGTGAAGGCTCAGAGCTCATAAAAGAAGTAATGACACACACACACCCCATTCCTGCCTCCCACCGACTGTCTTTCTCTGCCTCCCACCGACTGTCTTTCTCTGCCTTTCTGTCTTTCGTCCTGCCGTGATGTCTTCTGCATTGCTGACGTGCCAGATGCAGCCCCTGGCTCCTGGACTTCCGAAGCTTCTGTAACAACCAAATGAACTCCCATCCTCCCTATGGCAGGTACCGTGGTATAGCACCTCAAAACAAATGAACATTCTAACAAAGGACTCGGGAGGAAGGCTGTCCTTTAACTTACGTAACACCCATCTGAAATGCCCATGATAGTTATCACTCCCAGTGACAGACAAAACCGGAATTCCAGAGAGGACAGCTGGGGCTTCCCAGCATGCGTGAGGCCCTGGGTTCAATCCCTAGCACCTCATAAACCAGGCATGGTGGTCAAGCCTGTAATCCCAGCACTCAGGAGACAGAGGCAGAGAGATCAGAAGTTCAAGGTCATCTTAGGCTAGAAGAGTATGAAGCCAGTCTGGTCTAGAGACTCTGTCTTAAAACAACAACAAAAAAGAAAGAAATTAGAGAGGGTATGTTGGGGGGGCACAAAGAAAACAAAGGAAAAAGGAGGGGCTGGCTTGTTCAGAGTGCTGGCTGCAGGCAGGTTAGTGAAGCCCTTCCGTCAGGCTGTGCTGGTGTTAGACAGAAACGGGGTGGGGCTCCTGCCCCTGCCCTTCATCCCTCAGCATCCAGAGCCTTCTGAGGGTAGCAGGTTCATGGGAACTTAGCTCCCATATATAAAACAGCAAAGCACATCCATATGCTCATCTTTCCATATCCCGGAAAAGCATCTCTGGGTGGCTCACAACCACCTACTGCCAAGGGAATCCTTCCACCTTAGGCTTTAGAGATAATGATGTTTATCTTGATAAACATCTCTGCATGCTTCATTTTGGAGTATTTTGGCTGACTCTGGGGACTGTGAGGGTGGCTGAGTCTGGGGGTGTCAGATTGACTGACCGACGATATGAAGGTTGGCTGTGTATACTTCCTCACAGTTTCCTAGGATTTGCCAGGCGTCTAGGTCGGTTGGCTGGAACCAAGCCAGCCTCAAGGGGTCTTGCTTCTAGTCCTGGAGTCATTTGGCAGGAGATCCTTTGAAGACAGACAGAGGGATGGACGTTCAAGGCACCCAGGACCCAGACTTTGAAATTGTCGTGATTCTGCTTGCGCTACAATTTACAACTGAATAAGGGCTGCAGGGCACTGTGGCCAGGGTCAGTCTACAGCATGAGGCTGATATTTGGAAGCCGTGAAATGACTCTTAAAAATCTTCATTTGCCGCAAGTGTGCCCTGGCTCTATGACCCCAAAGCCCAGCCTGCTACTCTCTCTGCTTAACACCTTGCAGTTACCACGCGCCTTCCCACGTGAATGCTGCCCCGGCCATTTCCTTAGCCATCAGCCAACGTGAGTTGCCACGCGCCTTCCCACGTGAATGCTGCCCAGGTCATTTCCTTAGCCATCAGTCAATCTGAGGATCTCTTGGGCCAGAAATCTGAAGCGCCGTTGTCCTTTAACTGACTTTACTTTGGAGGTTCTGGCAGCTTGCATTTTGCTGTTTTGCGGGGATGTTGTGGTCTGCAATGTACCACAGAAGTGTGTAGACACTTGTATTGCATTTGGTTGAGTTCCTGCTATGTAGGCAAACTTGGGTCTGGATTTCGGATGCCTCTTCAGACTCCCAGAAAATTCGGCTCTTTCCTCAACCAGCTAAAAAATAGACCAGGTATCTTCACTGCCCTCTAGTGACGATATTGTTATTTAGCAGGATTCAATTTAAATGTGGATGGTCAAATTAGGCTAGAATTTTAAATTAGTTTTTATTTTGAGGCACCAAAGAATAGAGGTTGATAGTCCCTAGTTCTTTCTCTTTTGAGGGTGGTGGTGATTACTTTGAGATAGGGTCTCACTATGTAGATCGGGCTGTTCTAGAACTCACAGAGATCCTCTTGCTTCTGCCCCTCAATGCTAGGATTAAGGGCCTGTGCCATTGTGCCTAGCCTATAGACTGGCTGCTCTTCCAGAGGTACCTGGGTTCAATTTTCAGCTCTTATACAGTGGCTCACAACTGTCTACGTCATGAGCTCCAGAGGATCTGATGCCCTCTTCTGGCCTCCATGGGCACCAGGCTCCAACTGAGAGTCCAACTATTTATGTTGGTCCCAGTTCTGGCACTTAAAAGCTGTGTGATCTTGGGAATACTACTCACCCTCTCTGAACTGGGTCAGTGATACTTGCTTTGTAAGGCACATTAATGACCTGGCTATATGGAAGCACCCAGGACAGTGTCATACAGTTTTAATTATAAACACCATTGTTCAGGCAATTCTTTCTTCAAAAAGTTGTAGCTTTCCTCATAGGCCATAGCATTGCTTCTGCTACACAGCTCGAAGCAGATTGAGCTCTTTGGTTTGGCTTATAAACAGCCGCCCCCAGTTCTGGATACCTGGCTCCACTCTGAGGCTCTGAATGCTATTTGGAACCGCCTATCTGATTTGATTGGCTAACAGTTTTGTCTCACTTTTTTTAGCATGAGTGCAGTGTCATTCAGTTCACTGAAACATCTTTTGTGTGTTTTGCACAGATAAGACTCTCTTTAAAATGACAGATTTTAAACTTGGGGCTTTTAAAACCCAGGGCTTAGCACTCTTAAGGGCAAAACAAGCTGAGCGTCTGACAACCCAAGCTTCCCCTGTAAACTGTGTGTGCACACATCAAGAATTGGGTGCCAGCAGACAGAATCCTCTGAGACAGTGCCTTGGGCAGGTGCATGGAACAGTAGCTCAAGCCACACCCTGACAAGCCAGTACTCACTCTCTTAGCCACTCAAATGAGCCTTATGATGAACAGCTTCACAGCTTGTCTGCCGACCACACTACAGAAAAGTCATTTCACTGAAAATTGCCAAAGCCCCCCGAAATTCTTACACTAGAGAAACAAAACTCTCTGTGGATCTCAGAAAGATGGAAGTCATGTTAGTGACCTTGGCTGTCACAAATTGGTTCCTAAGAGAGATGTGGAAGTTTGGGGTGAAGGTCTGCCTGTTAGCTTTTGCCCAGGACACCATACATGGGTTTACCATGTCCCACTTTCAAGCCCTGCCCCAGCTGCTGGCTGCGAGGCCTCTTGCATGAGCCTCCCTGACATCCTGCTCCAGACCCAGCGACCCGAAACTGGTATGCTCACCACCACACTTTGCCTAGAGAAGCCATCAAAAGATTCCTTGCAGTTATCCCTCTCAGGCTCTCCCCACCCACTCTGCACCCTAGGGATGTCGCTGGTAGGGCTGTAAGCTGCTGCAGCCACCATGGAAAACGTGGTGGCCCCTCAAAAGGCTTAACGCAGAATTACCACGTGATCCAGCAATTCAGCTTTGGGTACACATATAAGATAATTGAAAGCAGAGACTCGAAGACATGCGCGTACATCCAGCTAAGTGGTAGAAATTATGCAAAGACTCCTTTATGGATGATTGTTACAAACGGGTGTGTGTACATGCAAAGGAATAGCAAATACCACTTGGTGCTAAAATAGGAGGCATCCTAACAAAGCTAGAACATAGTAAACCCTGAGGTTTATTAGACAAGCAAATCACAAAGGGTCATACTCTACATTGCACTTATTTGAGGTACCTAGAAAAGTGAAACTCTTGCAAACAGTAGAGGGGTGAGTGAGGAGGCCGGGAGAGTCAGTGCTCAATTGGCTTGGGAAAATGAGACAGTCCCAGAGATGGGTGGTGGCGACGACTGCACAGCAACACAAGGCGCTGATGCCACCAAGCTGTGCTAAGGTGGCGAACATCGTTCCTCCTGGAGGTGTGCTGAAGGGACAGCCCTGTCCAGCTCACTGGGGACACGTGGACCAGGTGAACCTTGAGGTGCAGGGGAGTCTGTCTGCTGCTTCTTGCTCCCGTGTAATAGCAGAAATATTTTCTAGGAGGCTGATCGACCAGATTGGCCAGAGGAACCAGAGCCAAAGAAGACACTGAAAAAAGTAATAGAAACACACTAGGCAAACAGGATTCAAGAGCAAACTGGATTCAAGAGCTTGTAGACCTAAAAGGAAGCCAAGGGCCCAAGTTTGAGTTTAGGAACACAGGAATGCAGTCTCCGAGTTCTGCGAGTCTCCAAGTCAGTGGTGAGGTGGGATGCAAAGAATAATTTGTTTTAGAAAGTTGTTCCCGGGTTTTGCAGAGCAATAGCTGGAAGTTTCCTTTTGTGGCACAACATCGCCACCTCATGGACAACATTTATATGACACAAAGTTCTTCTAGACAGCTGAGAGCCTTTAATGCCCTGTCTCAAATGTCATTTCTTTTCAGAGAATCCATACAGGGCAGTCTCATATTTGAAAAATAACTATTTGGAGCAAAACTGGATTCTCATGTTGCCTTGATTTTCCTCAAGGCTGAAACATCTTTTCCTGCGCTTGATATCAGGATAGGGTATGGGTACCAGTTTGTGGGATTGTTTCTATCTAACCTAAAACAAAAGAGAGGGGAGAGGGGTGGGGAGTAGAAAGAGGAGGAGAAGGAGCGGGGCCAGGGAAGGCAAAAGAGGCCACAGCTCCCTTCTATGTCATCCTCCTGCCTATCCCTGCTCTGCCTCTACCGCAGCTGCCCGCTTCTCTCGCAGTTACGATCTCAGTGCCCACTCCTTTCTAGGACTCATTCTTTCTACCCAAGCACCATGGAGCTGGTTCCATGCTGGCCCTGGGGCCATCTTAGTCCTTGAGTTGCCTGAAGCAGCTGACCAGCCTTCCGCTCCCCTCCTCTTCTGGCTCCTTCACACCTCTCTTGGCCCTCACAGCTCCATGTTCTTCTGCTGTTTTGTTTCCAACTAACAAGTCCCAGCCACCACCTTGGGTCAGGTTTCATGCCAGCATGAAGCTAGGGTCTTTTCTGGCTCCTGCCTTAAATTTGCAGGGACACACTAATGGCTCCCCAACTTGTAGCTCTCACAGCTGCTATATGGACATGTCTGTTCTAATAGACAGCCCCCACATGTCAGCACTCCAAACCTGACTCCCACAGTCCTAAGAAGCTTGATACCCCACAAACAGCTTTCCTGCCAGCACAGCCAGAACGCGTCTTGCCTTCCCATTTTCTCTCCTTTCCCCTGTCCCTCCCTCTCTGCCTCACCCCATCTATTCCACCAGAAAATTCTTTCAGGTTTCTATGCAAAACTGACCTGACTTGCACCCTGTTTAGCCATTCTGTGGTGCTTGCTGATCATCCAAACTGCTCTGCTTCTCACCTCAACTATCCACCTCTGGGTGTCTAGTCTGTTCTCAGCCTGGCAGCTGGGACATCCCACATCTCTGTATAACGCCACCAGGGGCTTCCACTAGGGAAATCCAGGCCTTTGTTTTACCTTCAGGGGCCAGTGCAGCTGCTTCCCTCAGCAATGGCTCCCAGGCCTTTCCCTCTCTAGCTGCTATTATTTCTAGGTATGTCAAGGAGAAGTCCAGTAGGACTGCCTGGTCACCCATCACCACCAGGCCTCAGAGCCACTGTCCCTGCCCATTCTACTTCCCATATCCTTTTTCTACCTTTACTTTTTTATAGGACCACAGTCGCCATATTGCTGGCATGATACCAGCTCCTCTCTCCCAGTCTGGAGCCACTCTGCCTGGAGGCTGACACTTTTGCTTGGCTTTGCTCATTGCTGCAGCTTGGGAGTCTGGCATGTGGCTAAAACTCCAACCAACAGCAGCTGGCAAGTTCCTAGGCACAGTGGGGTGAAGGGAGGTACTTGGTTTGTGAAGCCAAGTTATATAGGTTTGAGTCCCAAGCTCATTTTTATTAACCAAAGATCTTGGAAATGTAATACAAAAAGCATAAGAGATCAAACTCCATCCATTATTCAGAGTCCTTCAAAATTTAAAATGTCTGCTCTCCAAAAAGCACTGTTTGAGGAGCTGCAGAGACAAGCCAGAGGGGAGAAAGTTTCTGAGTTCCATGTCTGATTCAGAACCCGTGTCTAGTATATAGAAGGAATTCCCAGGGCTGGTTCTACTTTTATGCTTTTTAGAAAATAAGACTTAGTAGTCAGGGGAAGTCTCCTCAGGCTAAGAAGAGGGATTGCTTCTTCAATGAGGAAACTGGGAATGAGGGCCTTATTTATCACAGTGACTGAATGTTCATGGTCCTAATCTCTTGCAAAAGTTTAAGCTGCCCAGTTCTCCAGCCCCCTTTCTGTGAGTGTACCCCAGTGAGGGCATTCTCTCTGGTCAGTGTGTGCGTGGTGCTTAGCTGTGAGAGTGTGTCATCTGCACTTTGCCAGTGACCCGAGCTGTTGGACGGCTTTTTACCTCTTAAGCTTTTATCTTTTCAGGTAAAATTTTAAACATTTCACGGTGCTTTAGGCATGAACAAGTTGGCCTGGCTTCTAGTTTGGACAGGTTTGGACTTAGTCATGTTCTACAGAATCAGATACATTCTGAACAGAGTTGGTTTTGTGGGTGTCCCTCACCCCCCCCCAATGGCAGAGGGCCATGAGCATCCTTTGATGGCCTACTGTCCCCATCTGAAATCCCTAATCATTTTTTAGGACCCCATGTTACACTGGACCCCACAAATCATATCACAAACATAGCCTCAAACATAGCCCCACAGATTTGATTAACTAATTCAGGCTCATTTACATTCATTGGTATTAGGAGAAAGGGAGCCATGGGGGAAATTTTGAGTTAAATCAAGCTGAATAATTTCCAACTTATCAGGAAAACATGCAGTCTTGGTTCAGACCACAAACTAATGCTGCTTCTCGTTGGTAGCAAGTCCTTGCCATCACCACACAAGTTTCTACGGGCTCGTCACACTTCAGTTTCCGCTGTCAGGACAAGCCTCAGGTAAAGCACTTCACAGACATTTCCAGTAATGTTGGTTGTCTCACTGGGAGTAGCAACTGTTCTGAACTACTGCCTTCGGGTTAACCCTCAGAGGACGGCAGTTTCTAGCTCTGCGGTTAACATGTTCGTTCCTTCTTTCACTCTCTCTGAGCCTCTCATTCTTCAAGGTGCTCAGGATAACTTTTCCTAGGATGGGGTATTAGGGTTAACTACGTTCATATGTATATATGGCTTTCATTAGAATGGCTTACAGGCTGTGCTCTGGCTAGTCCAACAATGGCTATCTACCTATAGACGGCCCAAACGTTCAGTAGTCATTCAGTCCGCAAGACTGGAAGTCTCAGCTCTTCTTCAGTACACACTGGAATCCCAAAGAAGCAGGCTCTAATGACGATGAAGAAATGGACTCGCCAGGGAGAACGAGGGCAAGCAGGCAAAAAGAGCCAGTTTCTGTCTTCCACATCCTTTATATTGACTGCCAGCTAGAGGCGTGGCTCAGATTAAAGATGGATCTTCCCTGCTAGGCAGTGGTGGCGCATGCCTTTGATCCCAGCACAGAGGCAGAGGCAGGTAGATCTCTGAGTCTGAGACCAGCCTGGTCTACAAAGCAAGTTCTAGGACAGTCAGAGAAACTGTGTCTTGAAAAACAAAACAAAAAGGTAGATCTTCCCACCTCAAAAGACCTGTACTTAAATTATCTGGATTAAAAGTGGATCTTCCCACTTTAAATGATTTAATTAAAAAATCCCTCCTAATAGTGGGAACAGGTGCTGTCTCAGACTTTTTTACTGGTTTATTTTAGGACTCTACTCCTCATACTGAGTCTCCTGGCCCAGCATTAGTACATGGGAGGTGCTTAGTCTTTCTGCAACTTGATCTGCCATGTTTTGTTGATACTCCTGGGAAACCCACCCTTTCCTAAACAGAAATGGAGGAGAAGTGGACTGAGGGGTAGGACAAAGGACATGGGGAAGGGACTGGGAGGAGAGGAGGGAGGGGAAACTGCAGCCAGGATGTAAAATAAATAAATTTATAAAAGAGAAAAAGAGAAAAAAGTTGTTCAAGGGTACCTAGCTGCTTGGGTTTTAGTTAATTCCATATGTAATCAAGTTGACAACCAAGAATAGCCACCACAACACTCATCGACTTGACGCACATTCATATTTCCTTATGCCATGCTTAATTTCCAAATGAAAACAATAACCAGAACCAGGTCATAATCATGCCTATGTAACTGTTCCTTGTATAAATTTTAGGATAGGTGGCAATATCCCTTGAGGGACGTTCTTTTGACATCTCAAAACTTAAATATGATAATCAGAAGTATTCTCCTAATTGATGTTACATTACCTGAAAGAGAAATTGAGGAAAGAAAACACAAGAGTCTGTACAAACCATTCTTAACAGAAGATGACTGAAATTCTCTTGCCAGTTACAATCTTCATCTTTGCAACCGGCCATGTGGCCTCAGCTGGTATCTATAATTACCTTCCTCTACCACCCATTCTGTATGTGACGCACACCAGGTGCCTGTCCCTCTACCAAACTGGTTTATGACGATTTTGCTTTTCACTGAAGTGTGCAGTTGCTCTTATAGCACCAGACTATTTTCTTCTACTGAGAGGTGAGTTATCACCCATCAGAAGAGCTGCATTCATCGTTCATGGCAGGAACAGCACAAAGAAGTGAGGGAAATCCATGTCTCATGCGTGGCGCAAGGTGACCCATTTTAGAGGAAAATAATAGGGTGCATGCTTCTGGACAGACAGTTCTTCATTTTTCCACCCGGAGGTCATGGACAACATTGTCGTTTTAAAGTTTCCAAAAGAAGTTTCGATAGTGCAAAAAGAGCTCACAACAAGCATCCTCCAGGGACTTCCCATCTTCCCCTGTGGTGGTGTTTCTTCGGGGAACATGAGGTGCCACAGTGCAGTACACAAAGGCTGTGCAAATTTTGACCCTGCTGACTTCTCATAGGCTCCCATTTCCTAGTCTGAGCAGCCCGTGGATTTGGCCTCTGTCTTTTGCCAGTCTGATGCATCAGCAAAGCCGACTGTGATTTCTCTCTTCTCTCCTTAATGAGCTGTCTGCTGGGCAATTTGTGGATTGCCTGTTCAACATATTTCTACATTTTCATTTATATCTTCTTTCTTTATCTTTAGTGAGTTCCTTCCTTCACAATGAAGTTAATCCATTACCATATAAGTTGCAGATATTTCCATGAATTAAATTTTCAAAGTACTTACTTCTTATACAGTGGTGTTTCTTCCGTGCCTCCTCAAATAGAGGGAATTGGAGATTTCTGACTCCCTTCAGCTGAGATTATGAAATTATTCATTCAGATTTCCTTACAGTATTTTAGTTTCTGTAGTTATGATGTTCAGAAAAAGTGATTGTTACGGTAAAAGTAGAACAGCACCATTCCCTGAGCGGTGGCACTGTGCAGTGGGCCACAAGACCACGGCGGGCCACCAAGGCAGCCAGTCCCAGGCAGGGAGCCCTGTGGCAGGTGAGAGACAGAGACCTATTAGGCACACCATGCAGAAAAGTGGATATTTATCTAGTGGATTATGGAGTGGAAAGGGAAAGGGGGAAGGGAAGAAGGGAGAAGAGCAGAGAGAGAGAGAAAAAGAGAAACAGAGAGGGGAAGGAGAGAAGTGGGGAGAAGGGAGAGAGGCAGAAGCTGCCTCTTCAGGAGAGAGAGATGGAAAGGAAGGGACTCAAGGCTGGCAGTTGAAGGAAAATCTGCTTGCCTCAGTGAATGGGGAGGGAATGGGCCGGCTTGTCTCTTAAAGGGACAGTACAGACCATTACAGTGATGGACTCTCATGGACCTACCTCGACAAAAATGACTCTTGCCAGGGTAGAAGTGTAGGGATTTAGAAATATAGTAAAGAATATGAAGACGTAAATGAAAATAATAAAATGGAGAAACATAGAATAGTATCGGGAAGGGTTCCAGTGAGTATTGAAATTTCTCCCGTGTTTAATTTCCAATTGCTTAAAATACCCCTGACCCCAAAAGGTAGGAGTAAGACAAAAAAACTGCACTAACATGATACAAGGAAATGAACAGACCAGTTGAAGGCTGCTGGCTACATCCATAGTTAAACATTTTGTTGCTAGAACAAAGCAAGTCCTGCACACAGCCTAGACCAAAACATTCTGTAGGCAAACCACTCCCTTGGTGAAATCCAAAGTTATTTCCATAAGGGAACTGAAGCCTTAGCTGGATCCTTAGACTTTTGTTTGAGGTAGAAACACATCTACTTCTCTATTCCTGAAATACAAGGTCTGAATATTAGCCACACCTGTTGACAATAACCTTGAGAGAGCAGAACTTCGCTGGTCTAAATCTGGGTGGGACCTTTGAGGTAGAAACACAATGACCTTGAAGGACTAGAGGTAAGTTCCAACTCTCTGACCTTTGGTCAATGTGAAAACAGGCTCACATTTTGGGCCTCCTTAACGGGCAGCCACTGTGATGAACTAGGCTCCTGCATTGGGCTCCACAGACCAGACAAAACCAAAATGGAGCCTACTATGTCTTTATACCACAGAATCAAGCTAAACAGTAAGCAGGATGGCAGCAGCATCCCACAGACCAGCGTCGACACAAGGAAGTTTGGTTTCTTGAGTTAGTACAAGGAAACTCCCTCTACCTTCGATCCACAGAAAAGACCTGTGGCTGCCTGGTCGGTCTTTGCCAACTTGCTTTCTTCCCACAGCTCTGCTTCTGTGCCCCAGCTGTTCTTCCAGCGGCCAGAAGGATTTCCTGTTGGGTTTTATAGAAACAGAAACTTACAAAACGCCACAGAGAGTAGCCATTTAGATCTACAACTCAGTCTGTTGCCATTTTGACCTTCAAGCATAATTAAATCCTCAACTCAACTGGATTTTACTTTCATATGAGGTCTAAATTAGCACGGCACCACACCTATGTTAGATTAAGTTTTTACTCAAAGAGGACACAAAGCACTTTAAATTTGTTTTCTATTTAAATATTAAGTTCAATAAAATTGACTTTAGGTGTATAGAGGTTTGTTTTGTGTTGTTTTTAATGATGCTGGGGTTGAAACCCAGGGTTCTGTTCATGCCATGAAAGTGCTTTACCGGTAGCCTGCATCTCCAGCAGCTAGAATTTTGAGTCACCATCATCACAGAAATGTTGAACAGTCCTGTTACCCCTAGACTCCTTAGCATGATCCCTTCATAGTCAATCCCATCCACTCCCTCTCCAGGGCAGCCCACTAATCTCTTCTTCATCCCCATTTGCCTTCTCCAGAATATCACAAACGAGTGATGTGGCATGCAGTTTGGGGCCTGGGATCTGTCTTGTCAGCTTAACAGTACTGTAAGGGGGCGCCTGGAACAATAAAACACAAAGAGGCTTCTTTTGCTTCACCATTGTGCTGGCTAGTTTCTATGCCAACTTGACACAGGCTAGGGTCATTTGGTAATACGGAACCTCAACTGAGAAAATGCCATCAGATAGAATTTTCCTGATTAATAATTTATGTGAGAGAGCCTCACCTATGCCTCCTCTGGTCTTAAGTTATATAAGAAAGCAGGTTGTGCAAGCCTTGGGGAGCAAGCCAGTTAACATCACTCCTCCATGGCTTCGGCTTCAGTTCCTGCCTCCAGGTTTCTGCCCTGAGTTCCCTCAGTGATGGTGAACTGTGACCCAGAAGTACAAGCTGAAAGAAACCCTTTCCTCACCAGGCTGCTTTTGGTCATGGTGTTTTATCACAGCAGTAGGAACCCAAACTAAGAACAATTTTGATGGTTCCAGGCCCAAGTTGGGTGACATCACTTCTGTAGTGGGAATATGGGGTGGAAATGGTGGTGGTGCGGGGAGAGTGTGTAAGAGAACAAAATACATTATGGCCAGGAGAAAGAAGAGAAAAGAGAATAGATCTGGGGTCCCACAATTGCCTCAAGAGCACACTCTCAGAAACAGGCTCAGCACTGAAGAGAGGGGGAGGAGAAAGGGGAGGGAAAGAGAAGGACAGAGGGGTGGAAGGAGGGAGGGATGGAGAGAGAGAGGGAGGGAGAAAGAGAGCACCTCAATGGGCTGTTCCACTTCCCACAGTGACACTCTGGGGCCCAAATCATTAGTATATAGCCTCTGGAGATACTCTGTATCGAACCTACAGCAGCCTCCTTCACTGGGCATCTACAGATACAGTCGTGATGTGTGTGGGCGTCACCAACCTGCTGCCTATCATAACTTAGTAAGATTCTAATGTAGCACATTTTCTTCCTTTGTACACCAATGGAAGGGCATGGGAGGTGTTTCCTCTCATGAACAAAGTTGCTGCGAACTTCTAGCTAACAGGTTTTCATTATAAGAGCATGTGTTTTCCTCTCTCTTGGGTGTGCCCCTGCCGCGGCTCTTATATGGCAAATGGTCTCACCTGTATAGGAGGAAGCTGCCTCCATTTTCAAAGCTCTTGTACTCTCCTGCATTCCCTCCTGGAAGGCAGCGAGCTCCTGTTGCTAGAGTTTTCCTTGGCTCTTGAATTTCTGTTGCTGCATTGTTCTGGGTTTTTCTTAACTTATTCATACAGCCATGGTGTTTCACTTTGGCCGCAATTTGCATTCCCCTAATGGCTTACGTTATTGACTGTCCTTTCATGTGTTTATCTGCAGTTTGTTAGATCTTTGGTGAGGAATCCCTTCCAGTCTACGCCACATGTCATTAGGTGTTTTTTCTTTTTTTTTCATTTTTGAGTGGACAGACTGTTTTTGTTATACACCATGAGATCTGTGAGAGTCTATTTCTGGATTCTCTGTCTCAGCCCATGAATCTGCTTGTCTGTCACTGGGCCAGGACCACACTGTTTTTATTGCTGCAACTGTTTTACTGTCAGGAGAGCATATTTCACTGGTCTAAGGGAAGTCTTCCCTTCTTTTTCGAAATAGTGCTCAGTTATTTTTAAATATTTTTTTTCAGCTCAACATTAGCACATTTTTTTGTTAAGTTCTTCTCAGATACTGGTGGGATGTTGACCTGAAGTGATGCTAAATGAACTAGAATAATTTGGGGGCAATGATCCTTAACAGAAAGACAGACAGACAGACCATACCTTTTGTTAATGTCTACATTTGTGTTAGATGACTGGCTTCCTCTCAGGTGTTCATACATGCATTATTAAACATTACTAAATCATTATTAAATTAAATACATGTGTTATTAAACATTATTAAAACATTATTAAATCATTATTAAATGATTAAATACATTATTACATCAGAAGTGAGAACAGGACACACTGGCAGGACTAAGGTCGGGCTGGAGAGGCCGCAGTTAAGGATGGTTTATATATCTGCCTATCTCAGCTTTTGGCTCTTACAGTATTAAGTTTGAGGATTAGCACAGCAAAAAGCCCCAGTACAGTTAAGGCGCCACCTCTGGATGCAGCCCATAACTCTTGGCAGTGAACGGACTCTCTTTCAGCTCATTTTTCACCAAGGGAGAACTGACCACTGGCAGAAGGGAGCCACACTGCTACTGTGGATTGGAAGCCATCCAACATTTGCGACATACTGAACACTTTTTGAGATTTCATATAAATATGGCCCTATATGGATACCTTTTGAAAGGAGCTACTTAGTCTGATCTGCAAAGAATTTGGGGGGAAAAATACACAAGATCCCAGCACGCTGCTACAGGGATGTTTGAACTCCTTCCATTGCACTCAAAGTGACAGGGCCCTTCTGAGGTCCCTCTGCCTGACAATCACTTGCACAGTCTGCATCTCCCTTCCAGGACACTGATTTCCACTAACGGCTATCTTAAAGGCAGAAAGTGGCTCTTATCCACCAGACTGCAAGTCTATCAATGTCCAAAGACATCAATGCCTCAGCTTCTTTTTTAAAAATTTATTATTCTCTCATACATTACATACTGACCACAGTTACCCCTCCCTCAACTCCTCCTAGACCCCCAACTTCCCCTCTCCCCCAGATCCACTCCTCCTTCAGAAGACTATCAACCAAACATGGCATAACAAGTTACAGTAAGACGAGGCACAAACCCTTATATCAAGGCTGGAGGAGGCAACCCAATAGGAGGGAAAGGGTCCCAAGCACAGACAAAAGGGACAAAGACAACCCCGACTCCCATTATTAGCAATCCCACAAGAGCATCAAGCTGCATGACCATAACATATGCAGAGGACCTAGCTCAGACTCATGCAGGCTCCATTTTCAGTCTGTGGTTCCCTGTGAGCCCTGCTTAGTTGATTCTGTGGGTTGTGTTCTAGGGGCGTCCTCAACCCCTCTGGCTCCTACAGTCCTTCCTCTACCTCTTCTGTGGGGTTCTCTGAGCTCCACGTAAGGTTCGGCTGTGGGTCTCTGCATCTGCTCCCATTGGTTGCCGGAGGAAGCCTCTCTGGTGATAATTGGGCTAAGCACTAATCTGTGAGTATAGCAGAATATCTTTGGGAATCATTACATGGACTTTTTTTTTTGCCATTTGTGTTTGGTTCTATCCTAGGTCTCTGGGCTATGCATCCTCTGGTTCCTGGTCATCCAAGCAGTGTTGGTCATGGGCTCCCTTTCATGGTGTGGGTCTCAAGTTGGACCAATCATTTGTTGGCCAATCCCATACGTCCTGCAATACCATTGCCCCATCACACCTTACAGGCAGGACAAATTGTAGGTTGAAGATTTTGTGGCTGGGTTTAAACAGCCTTGCCTGTTTAAAGAAGATGCTGGTTCAGGCTCTGCATTCCCCATTACTAGGAGTCTTCAACGGGGTCACCCTTGTAGATTCCAGGGAGCTTCCACTGCACTAAATTTGCTTCTTTGAAGAACGTTGGTTCAATGACTTTTGCTTCTTGGAGGCTTCCAAGAACAGTTCAAGTAAGAATTACAGCAGAATTTGGGTAAGCGTCTCCACTACAATGGAAGTTTAGCTTTCTTATGAAGAAACTGCAGGTCACATAGCTTAAACTGGAAGAAAATGTACATGTTCCTCATTTTTATTTTATTTATTTACTTATTTGTTTGTTTGCTTGTATCATAGTTAGCTCTACAAAATGGCGAGGGATCAGGCTCCTTCTCCCTTATGGCTTTGCTCCCCTTTGGGTGTCTCACTTGTTTTCATTGTCTGATGTGAGATTATGTGACATACCAGCCATTGGAATATAAACACATGCTTGTGATCGCACTTTCTAAAGGTCAGGAATCTAGACTTGGCAGAGTGAGTCCCACTGACTCCAGGACCCTTAGGAACTTTCAGTGGTGCTCAGTGGGAATCATTCTCATATGAAGGCGAAGGCAGGATAGGCTTTGTGCAGGGCCCAGAATTGTAGGCCCTAGCCCTTCCTGACTGTGGGACAGAAGCAGCCTTCAGTCCCTTTACCCAAGGACTTAAGCTAGAAAGGCTCTGTTTTTCTCATATTAAAAAAAGAAAGAAAAAAAGGAGCCACGCTGATCTACGGCACAGCAGGCTGCCACGATGAACTCGGTTACATTGCCATGTGCAAACTGTGAGGGAGGCTAAGGACACACCCAGCTAAAGATGCTCTGAGATTCTGAGGAAGAGAGAAAGGTGCTAAGGGGTCAGTGGCAGTCCTACTTAGCCAGAGACCATCATAGATTGGGCTTGGGCTGGGCCCAAATGAAAAAGTGACAGAAGAACTCCCAAATCTCAGTGGCCAACTGAACAAAAGTGAACGCTTGCAGAGAGTGCTTCCAACTTTGGACACTTCTCAGACTACTCCCTCTTCAGCTCGCTTGCTATGACGGCTGCTTCATATAGACCAACAGTGGAAGGTTGAGTGCTCCATCCCCTCCAGCAGGTAAGCTGTCCCGGCACTGGCTCCCAACTGCTCCTACCCAGAAATGGTCTCAAGTGCTTCCGTTCAGATTTCCGTGACCAGAGTGACTGGCATGTCCCATCTAATCACATTCAACACATATTGCCAACCCCTACCCGTAAACTTAGAAGAAAAAAAGGGCCACAAGAATGGTCTCTAACAGAGTGTGATGCTACGTGGGGCTTCAGCTTGCAACAGAACATTCTTGGGGTCTGGGGGAACAGGACAGCTTGGCACTTACAGTGGCCCCAGACCTGGGCTCTTGTCCCAGCCTGAATGCTAGCTGATGCTGCCACTGGGGGGTTCCAGTTTTGGATTCAAGAGGATTCATTCACTTATAGCCAAGCTCAGTTTTCAGTTTGAATGAGTTTGTGAATTTGGAACTCATCCCAAAGCAGGAACAAAAAGGATCACAGATAAATTATGTTGTTTACCCATCAAGATAGACCACCCACTTCTTAATTACTCGGGTGCTTTGGTGACTTATTAAGTAACTTAGTCAGAAGACCTTACACACAGCGCACTTCACATGAAAAGCCCTGGCAGGGGACGCCAACATAAACACCAGCATTTTTTTGTCTTTTCTGCCACAGCTGTTGTTTATCAGCATGGGACCCAATCATCTTTTTTCCCAAATGAGAATCATCCACTCAAGGTTTTAGTCTCGGATCATGGTATCTTTCTTGTGGCATCATGAGGTTTAAACACTCACTCCCCATTTCCCGAATCAGTGGGTGCTCTGTCTCATGTCACCCGTCTCCTCGTCATGAAGTGAACTGTGACTGTGAAGGGCATCCGTTCACATCACACTGCTGCTCCTCTTCCAGGTGTGGCCACTTGTCTCTCCTCATCTGCCTTGAGGGTGCCTCTGTTGAGGGGGTCAATTTTAGCTGATTAACAGATCAGCTGGGTCTGGGTGGCTTCACGTTTTAAGCTTGTTACTCATTTTCTTGAAAGTGCCAAGTAGATTTCCCTGAGTGCCATCAACAGCAGGCTCCAACCAAAGGGTGAATTTGAGATTGGGGCTGATAGAAGATGCATTATCTTCAATATGATTCTAAGTTTGTCCTAAGCACCTATCTTACACCTAGCAGAGAAGGGAAGAGAACAGAGAAAGCATGTACAATGGTCTGTGCTGGCTGCTCTAACAAATGCAACAGACTGATTTAAATATCAGATTGTTCCTTTCAATCCTGGAGGCTTGAAGATCGCATCATGATGTGGCTATGGTTAATGTCTCCAGTCTTCTCGTCTAGATAGCCACGTTCCCCATCCCGCACTCCATGGTCTATGTGTTCTAGTCTAATCTTCATATAAACACACTTGTCAAATTATACTAGATCACTTCCATAATGGCCGCATTTAACTTCGTTTAACCTTAATCTCTAAAGGTCATAATTTCACACACAGTAGTTTCTAAGATAGTGGGTTAATATCTTCAACATCTGAATTGAGGGGTATACAATCCAGACCACAACACACTCTAAGTCACATTATATCATGAAATGGTCCCCACTATGGCCAGCACTGACCATGTAGCCCCAGTTAGGTGCAAGGGAAGGCACCCATTGCCTGCAGGGACTTCAGGCAGCTGCTCTCCCTGCCATGACAGCTAAACTTTGGCCTCAGCAGAAGCTCTTGCTCACACGCCCACCTCTTACCAGCGGACTGTCCAGTGGAAAGAATTTGAACCTCCAGATGACTTCCACAGAATATCACACCAAGTCAGTTCTCACACACACTTTCTTATTTGTGTCATGTGATAAAGCCTGTGCTGGTGAGCTTTTGTCCACTTGTCACAACCTAGACTCACCTGGGAAGAGGGACTCTCAACTGAGGAACTGCCTCCATTAGACCGGCTTGTGGGCATGTCTGTGGGACTTCTTAGCTGATAACTGATGTAGGAGGGTCCAACCCAGGGTGAGTGGTGCAGTCCTTAGGCAGATGGTCCAGGCTGTATTAGAAAGATAGTTGAGCAAGCCAGGAAGCAGCATTCCTCCACAGTCTGAGCTTCCATTCCTACCTCCAGGTTTCTGCCTCCAGGTTCTTGCTCCAAGTTCCTGCCCTGCTCTCCCTTGATGACAGGCTATATAGCCTGTAAGCCACAGGCCCTTTCTTCCTAAGTTACTTTTGGTCGTGGTGTTTTATTACGCCAATAGAGAGCAAACTAAGAGGAGGATCATACACAAGTGTCCAGATTTTTTGATTCTGTGCTTAATGCAAGCTACACTCTTTTTTATCTATGTCCTGGACTATCAATTACTGTCCAAGTTGATGGCTTCATCAAAAAAAAAAAGAGTAGATGCTGTGACTCAGGGGAGCTGATACTAAAACAAAACAAACCAAAAACTATTAACCCTACATAATAGCTAGGAAAGAATGTTCCAAATGCCTGCCATAATCCTCATCCTTACTTTACAACCTCGAACAAAACTTCAGTCCATCAAGTAGTGGAACCTTTCATCCTAGCTGATGTCAAGATCAGCTACATGATCCCATTATGAACATAAACTTAAATTACAGCCAAGAGGGCTCCATATGTACAAGCTCTCGTTCTAACAGTCAGGAGACAGAGAACAAGTCTTAACAAAGTCACTGTGGCAAGTGGAGTTGGCAGGAGTCAAATCCTAACAATATTCTTACCACGGAGTTTAGCTGTTAGTCATCGCTTTCCATCCTGTGACCATCAAAATCACAAGGAAATGGTACCAAAATGATCTCAGTAAGATACGGCATCTGCCAAAGGTAATGACCATCTATCAACTCAGGGTTCTCTCTAATCTGCACACACAGTAATTGTGTGTGTATATGTGTGTGTATTTTAAATGGAACTAGATTCATTGAAGGTATATTCATCTACAGTAAATCTCTTTGACTTAATATATATCTGATTTATTGTATATTCTGCCTGTTTATGAAGCTTAAGGACTTTTTAATATTTTTGGCAGATGATGGATGGATGGATGGATGGATGGATGGATGGAAACTGATGGGCTTTTACATAAATGGACTTATGCCATAAATAGTAAGTTTTAGTCTGTTTCCTTTCTGTTTGCCTCTCTACCTGTTTGTTCTCTGTGGCACCTCCTCTTTGCCCCTATTGCAAGTTGAGGACCTGGCACATGTTCTTGGCACTTCGCCCACATGGTGGTTTGAAAGAAAATTGCCCCCAAAAGGAGTGGCACTATTAAGAAGTATGGCTTTGTTGAAGTAGATGTGGCCTTGTTGGAGGAAATTTTTCACTGTGGGGGTGGACTTTGAGTTCTCGTATGCTCAAGCTACTCCCAGGGTCATCAGCCAACTTCATGTTGTAGGACTCTCAGCTACTCCAGCACCATGTCTGCCTACACGCCACTATGCTCCCTACCATGGTGATAATGGACTGAACCTCTGCACTGTAAGCCACCACCTCCACGAAATGTTTTCCTTTATAAGAGTTGCTGTGCTTATGGTGCCTCTTCACAGCAATAGAAACCCTAACTAAAACAGTCCATATTTGTCTACCCATCTGTGTCTATACACTGTCTCCCAAAGACATATGTAGAGGCATCTTGCTGTTTGTGTCATGTGTGTAGAGTCACAACATTCACTTCCGCATGCCTCACTCCTCACACACAGAGAAACCCATCAGGACAGCTGGCAGGACAACTGTCTTTTGTTCCTAGTGGCTGCAGAAAGCTTCATAGAGTGGATGTATCACAATGTGTCTATCAAAAGCCATTTAGTTCACAATGCCACACAATTTTCTGTAAGAAGATAATTATTAAATATTTCATAATACATGCAAATGTCTACAAGTAAGGCATCAACTTCACTAGCTAAGCAAACACTTTTCTTATTTCAAGGCTTAGAATTTATTTTTTATTATTTAATGTTATTTATTCATTTATTTATTTATTTGGTTTTTGGAGACAGGGTTTCTCTGTATAGTCCTGGCCATCCTGGAGCTGAGTCTGTGGACCAGGCTGACCTCAAACTGATCCATCTGCCTCTGCCTGCTAAGTACAGAGATTAAAGGTGTGCCCTACCTGTCTGGCTCTTTATTACTTTCTTGATGAAGTATCACCATGTAGTCTGGGTTTGACTAGAACTGCTGACCTTGAACTCACAGAGATCTTTCCACTTCTGTCTCCCAAGTGATAAGAGTAGAGGCCTGCACAACCATACCCAGCCTTAGCTTAGCATGTGTGTAACTGGATTCCTTCTGGCAGAACCAAAATTCTCTGCAGGAGCCACATATGTTAAAGACCTAAAGATAGCTTGACTTTGGCTGATTCTGCAGAGGTAGGATGTTGGGACATCATCTTACATAGCTCAACCTCTATATCTAATCTAACATCTTTATGGGTATTGTAAAACTCTTGGAATATATGGCCAAGGCTTAGCCTCAACTAACCCTAGAGCTAAGAATGTTGTAAGGTGATACCTGGAGCTTGTAGAAAAGGTTTTCTGGTGTCAGGTGTAGTGGTGCACACCTGTAACCTCAGCACTCAGAAGGCTGAGGGGTGAAGATCATGGGTTCAAGGCTAACCTGGACCACTTGGCAAGACTGCTTCAAAAGCAAAGGGTTTTCCACTCTGCCATGGCCTCTCCCCCTGGTCCCTCACCAATACATTTGATAAATGAATTAATTTATAATTTTCTTGTATTCTGTGACAACAAAAGTTCATGTCACACCTTCCACAGTACAGCACAACACAGTGCTCCAGGTAACATTAGTCCACCTAAGTCTGCATTATAGGCCCTGCTACCTTATATTGGCTCCAGACAAACTATCTCATGTTGTCTTTGAGGAAAGAGCTATGCTTTCATGACCGTTTGGATGTGGTAATTGCTACCCTGCTTTGGACTATAGCAGACCGCCTACCACATTATATCCTTCACAGTCATCTTTTCCTCGGTGCCTGCTTTCTGTGTTTCCTGTTTGCCAAGCTCTGAGCTTTCTCACCCCCTCCTTGGATTCCCTAAGATTTCCATTTTTGAGTGCTAGCAAAATTATGTGGCTCCAACAAGCATCCAAAACGGCGATTATTCAAGAGCAGGCTGAGAGAAAGTTTGCACTTTTATACAGTCACTAAGGAAGGGGAAGGGGCTTCTTCGGGAACTTGGACAAGACCACATGGGCAGTGCAAAACTGTTCTGGCCATTGTTGAGTTACCACCCAAGAACAGGCAGAGATACTCATGATGGAAGTTCTGCTCCTTGCATGGTCTGTCTCTGGCGTACTTCTGGAATGGGAAAGCTGGTGGAGAGCTCTTGAGAATCCCTGGGGCAGAGCCACCTCCATGCACAGGGCTTCTCATCCTGCTTTTAATGGGCTCCATCTGGAACTCATCATCAGGAAGCTACTAGACCCTTTCGCAGAGGTCTTTTCCTACCTGGTTTTATTCCTGCAGTGGTTAACACTTCTTGCCTTGTTTCCAGGACATCTCTTCTCTGTCTATTTTCCATGTAACTGGTGAACTGGAAACAGCTTCTTTATCCTGTTTGGACAGGCAAACTTCCCCTCCTGTGTCTTCACTGCTTCCTACCTACAGGGAGAAATTCAAGTGGTCACCAACTTACTCTAAATCATCTGCAACATTTTTTTCCTTAGCGGAGATAAGTAGAATTGGGTGGAAAATGCAGCATAGACCTGGGGCCTTATATAATTGTTTAGGGACAGAGATCAAGTGATGACACTTATGTTCGGTGATCCCACAGTGGGAACAAACTGTGAAGAATTTAATAAGTGGGGGAAAGGCATGCAGAATGCAAAGGAGAATTGTGATGTGAAGAGAAGGTGGTAACAGGACAATCTCTTGTAACTATCCCCAAGTTCCCCAATCAGGCCCCTGTCACAGGAGTGAAACCAGCATGCCCACAGCCAGGCCACACTCTGAGAAGGTGCACAGCCCAGGAGGAGCCATCAGAGCAGATGCATACACTGGGAGGACCACTGAGACAAATGCACATGGGGCTGACCCTCTAGTCTCTCGAGGCCTTCTTAGTACAAAGGGGATGGCAAGCTTGGGAGGTGCCAGTTTAATACACAGATGGAGTATAATAATAACAATACCATTGCTAGCTGAGCAGTTGCCCTTCTAGGCAGACTCTTTGGTGGGATTGATGTCCTTGACCAACATATGTTTACGAGTATTACACTATGGATATCACAAGAACTTTCCTTATAGATATTGCAGAATTAAAAAACTGAGCCTAGGGACTCCTCAACACAGAGAATCTAAAATTAATGGTGCTTTGTTCACACAGCAGTGGTTCTACTACATTGACTGTTATAGCTGAATATAGATAGCAAGGCATATCTTAAAATCACTAGCCCTTAGCATTATTCACAACTAAGTGCATCATAGCAATGGCAGCAAGGGACTGATACCTAGAGGCAAGTCCATGAGTTAATTCAGATCACCAACTTTATCATCTCAATAGGAAAAGCAGCTCACCTCAACTTTAACACTCTGTAGCCAGTCTGCATTCCTACATAATGCCAAGTCCAGCAGCCATGCAAGAGCTGATCTACCCATGTGTAGATCCTGTCTTTCAAATTTTACCTTTCTGTCTTCTGAAATTACATTTAAAAGTTATCTCGTGGAAAGCCACTTAGAAATTTCTCTGAGTAACTGACAAGATTTCTGCCTTATTGGTTGTGATCGAAACCATGACCAAGAGCAATTTAGGGAAGAAAGGGTTTATTCTAGCTAACAGTCTGTAAGTCCGTTATCCAGGAGAATTGGGGCAGAAAAATCAAGGCAGGAACCTGGAGGCAGGAACAGATGCAGAGGCCGTGGAGGGGTGCTGCTTACCAGATTGCTCTCATGGCTTGCTCAGCCGGCTTTCTTGCTTCATTCAGGACCACTTGCCCAGGGACAACACACCCATAGCGGGCTGGGTCCTTCCACAGTCCACTCTGGTGGGGGCATTTTCTCAGCTGTGGTTCCTTCTTCCCAAGTGATTCTAGCTTACGTCAGATTGACGTAAAACACACCTGCATGATTATATTTCATTAATTTAACTACCCTTTAAATGTGGAAGTCCATTATTCTTCTTGAGAAGATTTAATAGTCTTTTGTCTATTAGATGAAGAGTAATAAAAGATTTATCCAAATATTGATGTTGCTGCCTAGAGAGGCTGCCATCTCTGTAATCTTATCATGAAAAAGTAATCTTATGCCATATAGATTTAGCATAAAGATCTTTAACAAACATGTATATCTGCCTTGAAGAATTTTCATAATACACAGAGATATGTGGGAATGTCATAAACATTGTGTGTGTGTGTGTGTGTGTGTGTGTGAAGTTTTGCCACTTAGAGTGAAAATGTTCCCCTTTTTATCCTCAAAAGTATAAAATAGTGTTTTAAAGTGGCCATTTTATACCTAAAATATCCAGTGAATTGTCCTTACAGAAATTAGAGACTCTGGATTGTTGATGGTTAAATGTAATTCATGATTATCTTAAAACTCCACTTCCTAAATTCTATTTCTTTCCAATTATTAGCCCTTGTTTAGGTAAAGTTGTGCTTTAGAGATTTTTTTCTCTTCAGATACTTCCTGCTGCTTGGATTTGCAATGCCCCTCTGCATGCCCCCCCTTCTCTTCTGAGACCCAGGAGGATTTCATCTGCATTTCAGTCAAGTCTGAGACAACAGTTCTGGAGACAAAAACAAAACAAAACCAGACAGAAGAAGGAATGGAAAAAGGAAAACAGAGTGGGAAAGAGAGATGGGGAAAAGGAGAAGGAGGGAGAGAGGGAGAGGAAGAAGGAGGAGAGACAGAGAAAGAGAGAAAATCTGTTTGCTAGCCCTGCCATTGTACCTTAAGAATTAGTTCATTAAGTAGAAAAGGAAAGAAAGGTTTTCAACTTCTTTTTAAAGAACCAGGCCAGTTGTGGTGGTGCACACCAGTAGGATTTACTGAAGGAGTCAGAGGCAGGAGGATCACGAGTTCAAGGCCAGCCTGGGCTACACATTTGCTGGGCAGTGGTGGTGCACACCTTTAATCTCAGCACTCGGGAGGCAGAGGCAGGTGGATCTCTGTGAGTTTGAGGCCTGCCTGGTGTACAAGAGCTAGCTCCAGGACAGGTCTCAAAGCTATAGAGAAACCCTGTCTCGAAAAACCAAAAAAAAAAAAAAAAAAAAAGAGAGTCAGTTTTACCCTAATACTAAAACTAAACAAAAATACTACAACAACAAAGAAGAAAATTACAGACTGATATCCCCATTAAACATAAAAAATTTCATACAAATGAACATACAAAAATTCTCAACAAAATACTGGCAAATTGAATCTAAAATCATATTTAGAAGTCTCCTCCATTCATCATGACCAAGTTGGCTTCATTCCAGAGATGCAAGAATGCTTTAACATATGCAAATCAATAAATGTTTTCCATCAAATGGACTCAAAGAAAAAAAAATCATGATCATCTCATTAGATGCACAAAAGGCTTTGACTAAATCTGATAATCCTTCATGATAAAAGTCACAGAGAGGCTAGGAATGGAGGGAACATATCTGAACATAAAAATGTCTACATACAACAAACTGTAGCCACCATCATGGTAAGTGGAGAAAAACTCAATTAGGAATAAAATCAGAGTATCCACTGTCTCCCCATATTTAGTATAGTACTTGAAATCTTAGCTAGAGTAATAAGACAAGAAGTGGAAATAAAGAGGACACACATAGGAAAAAAAAAAGTCAAAGTAACCCTAGTTGCATATGATAGGATTCTATACATGAACAATCCAAAATACATGAACACACACCACCACCACCACCATCACCAGCACCACCGCCACCACCACCACAAAACACACACACCCCCTCTCAGAGTGGATAAATACTTTAAACAAAGTGTTTGGATACAAAACTAAAACAAATTACCACCAGGTGCTATATGGATGTCTGTGATCTGTGCTGCAATGCCTGCCACCTGGGACCATGTTGACGTCCATGATCTACGCAACTACAGAGGGCCATGTTGTCGTCCATAGTCCTGCTGATGCCAGGGTTATGTTGCCCTGCAGGCCATGTTGATATGCTTGGCCTGTGCTGCCACTGCTGAGGGCTATGGTGGTGTCCATGGCCTGTGCTGTGGCAGAGGACTGTGTTGATCTCTGTGATCTGTGCTGCCACTGGAGACCATGCTGGGGCTAGTGACCCATGTTCCAACTGACTATAATGGGAAGGGAAACTAGTTTTGCTGTGGTATTGATGACTGTAGACTCATGATTGAGAGGGGAAGACATGGAGGGCTTCTGTGACAACCCCTACCCCACCTCCCAAAAAGTAACAGCCTAGACACAAAGCCATTGAAGAGAACTCTTGGGGGTTCTGATAGGATGCTGAGGTGTGGCTCTCCATGGTTGATGGCTTCTGGCAGGGTTTGGGGTGGGGAGTGTCTCAAATTTCTTTGGAGACCTGATCACTGGGAGTTTGACCATGCTTCCATGAGTATTTGGGCAACATAAATTGTATAAATTGGACTTTTCCTTCCTCCTCCTCCTTCTCCTTCTCCTCCTTCTTCTTCTTGTTCTTGTTCTTCTTCTTCCTCCTCCTCCTCCTCCTCCTCCTCCTCCTCCTCCTCATCCTCATTCTCTTCTTTTTCCCCTTCTTCCTCTTCTTTTTTGGGAGGGAGGCCACCAGGGTGGCATGGTGAACCTGGAAGGACAGAGAAGTGAGTGTGTTGGGGTACATGATGTGCAAAGAAAAGAAAAAAATAGAAAAAAAACTAAAACACAAAAATAAGTAGCTTTCTTATATATCAATGATAAACATACTGGAAAAGAAATCAAGAAAACAATCCCATTCATAATAGCCACAAAAACAAATTTAAAAATATCTGGGAATAAATATAGCCAAGGAAACCAAAGGTCTCTACAATGAAATCAGAAAATTTTGAAAAAATATTGAAGAAGACACAAAAGATTAAAAGATCTTCTGTGCTCATGGATTGGTAGGATTAATATTATAAAATGGCTATCCTATCAAAAGCAATCTACAGATTCAATGCAATCTCAATCAAAACACCAAAATATTTCTTCACAAACATAGAAAAACCTATCTCAAATTTTATATGGAAAAACACACACACACAGGCATGTGAAAAAAAAGCAAAGCAAACAAACAAAAAGCATACACAGACAGCCAAAGCAATCCTGAACAAAAATAACACTGCTGGAGGTATCATCATTTTTAATTTCAAATTATACCATAGAACCATAGTAATAAAAACAGCAGGGTACCAGCACAATCAGGCACATAGATCGGTGGAGTGAGCTAGAGGACCCAGATATAATTCCACTTATCCCTAGCAACATGATCTTTGACAGGTTATGGTTTAACAGTGATATGTTTATGTGTCAAACTGACAAAGAATAGACAGGGTGGCTAATTGGCTGTCGTCTTAACTCAACTGGGAAGAGGAAACCTTAACTGAGGAATTGCCTCTTTCAGATTGACCTCTGAACACATACGTGGGGTATTTTATTGGTTGCCAATTGATGTAGGAGGATCCAGCCCATGAGACACTGATACATCTCTAGGTAGGTGTTATACCCTATGTTATACATATGTGAGTCAGGAGCAAGGCAGTAAGCAGTGCCCCTCCATGGTCTCTGCATCAGTTCCTGCCTCTGAGTTCCTGTTTGAGCTCCTGCCCCGACTTCTCTTGATAGTAGACTTTAACCTGTAGGAAGAACTAAACCTTTTCTTCCCCTAAGTTGTTTTTGTTCGTGGTGTTTTATCACAGCAATGGAGGTGCAAACTAGAAGAGTATGATAATTCTGTAATTAATTTCATCAATATTTATTTTTATGTATATGCTTGTCTGTACCTAAGCGATTTCACACCCATCAAATGCAAACAAGCGCCCAAAGGGGTCAGAAGAGGATGTCAGACTCCGTGGAATTGTATTTACAACCAGTTGCAAGCTATCCAATGTGGGTCCTGGGGAGTGAACCCAGGTCCTCTGTGAGAGCAATACATTTTTGGAACTGCTGGTTTATCTCTCCAGCCCTTCTTTAATGATCAAGAAGCTTCCAATGAGCTGAGTTTAGTGGCATAGGCCTGTAATGCCAACTATTCTAGAGGCTGAGACAAGAGCTTTATAAGTTCAAGGCCTACCTTGGCTAGCCTGGGCAATTTAGTGAGATCAGGTCTCAAAGAGTAAGAAGAAGACTGGGGACTTAGCTCAATGGTGGTGCACATAACTAGCACGCATGTGGCTCCAGGTTCAGTTATTAGTACCATAAAATAGAAAGCTCCAAATAACCAAGGGAGACAGAGCCAGTACATACAAAACCATTCAAGATTGAAGAGCAGGAAGAACTTACTGATTTCTTCTAGAAATCATACAGTCCAGGACTGATGCAAGCCTTGTCTCCATCACCAAATATAACCTTGAGCACATCCCTTAAACACTCCAGAGTTTTTCAAGTGTGTCTGCATGGGGTGTATGCTTTTCTATGCCGAAATGCATGCTCCTCACATCTTGGTGCCTCTAAAATCAACATGTTGTATTTCACAGCATACCAAATCTTAATTATAGTATTTATTCTTCATTAATGGGACTGTCATAGTTAGGGTTTCTATAGCTGGGCTAAAACACCCTGACTAAAAGCAACTTGTGGAGGACAGGATTTGCCTTTTGTCAGCTCGCAACTCTCAGGCAACACTCAACCCTGAGGGAAGTGAGGGTATGTATGACTTTCATCACTCTACTGGTTTGCTTCTCCTGGCTTGTTTAGTTTTCCTTTCATTTTTATATATCCCAGGACACCTACCTAATGTGGCCTAGACCTTACCACATCAATCACCAATCAAGAAAATTCCCCACAGGCTTGCCTCAGGTCAATCTGGTGAAGGCATTTATTTTTCAAATGAGGTTCCCTCTTCTCAGCATCCTAGTTCATGTTAAGTTGACAAAAAGCTCAATGAGGATAATTAATCCTTGTCAATTTGACATACAAATACATCACTTTCTTGTTTACCTTAAAGAGCTCATTTTAATATCAATATTGCAATATGAAATATACCAACCTTTAAAAGTCCCACAGTCTTCAAAAGTTCAAACACTTTAAAATTTCAGTCTCTTTAAAATTCCCAATGTCTCTTAACTGTGGGCCCCTGTAGAGTAAAACTTAAGTCACATACTTATGCCAAAAAGGAAGAGGCAGGGCACAGTTACAGTCATTTCAAAGCAAGACCAAAGTTCAACAGTGTAAATCTCAGCGATGGATGTCTGGGACTCACTCATGATCCTCTGGGTTCCAAAGGGTTTGTGAAGTTTCATTTATTTGGATCTGCCAATCACAACATACAAAGCTCATCTCAGAGGCTCAGAGGTTCCACTGCATAGCTGCTGCTGTCCTTCGTGGTCATCCCATAGTACCAGTATCTTCAAAGTACTGGGGGAACCTTTATCAACAGCCTCTCCTGAACTCTCTTCAGAAACTCTGGCCCTATAACTAAGTCTCAACTTCTCTCCTTTGATCCTTGGGCTTTTATTACAACTGAGTCTACATTTTCACCAGTGGCCTCTCACTGTGCCAAGCCTTAGCTTCTGTGATTTCTTCATGCTTTCAAAACCAGCATCACATAGGAAACTCTTACACATTAAAAAGTTCATCTGCCATCACAAAGTACAGTTCCTTCTGTACCACAGCTTCTTTAGACTGACCCTCAGGAAACATTTCTCAGTGTCAGTGATGCTATCTGTCTGTCTGTCCATCTATCTATCTATCTATCTATCTATCTATCTATCTATCTATCTATCTATCTATCTATCTATCTATCTATCTATCTATCTATCTATATCTCTGACTGTCTCTCTCTCCTTCTCTCTCTTGGCTTTTTATACAGGGTCTCTCTATATAACCCTGGCTGTCCTGTAACTCACCAAGTAGACCAGGCTGGCCTCAAACTCACAGAAATATACTTCCCCAGTGCTAGAATTAAAGGCAGGTACCACCATGCCCAGCTGGTCTCTTCCTAATCACTGCTGATTCTTCAGTTCCAAATGATCAATATCATATGTCCAAGCAAAGCAAAGGTTTAATTTTAGTTATTCTGATACCTTGATAATCACAACCAGTTCTTCAGCTCCAGATGATCAGAACTACATAGCCTTAAATCAAAACATCTATTGACCCTGACAGAGTCTATTTTTTTTATCTAAAATTTTATTTATTTATTTATTTTGCATCCTTTCCTCCTTTTTCCTTCCCCTATCCTCTTTGCACCTCTCCCCAATGCACTCTTCCTCTGTTACTTCTCAGAAAGGGGTAGCCCTTCTATGGATATCAACAAAGCCTGGCATAGCAGGTTACAGTAAGACTAAGCACTTCCGCTTGTATTAATGCTGGGCAGGGCAACCCGGTATGAGAAATAGGTTTCCAAAAACCTGTCAAAGCATTAGTGGGAACAGTGGCTGTTCCCACTACTAGGAGTCCCACAAATAGACCAAGCTATACAACTGTCTCATATATGTAGAGGTCCTAGGTCGGTCCCATGTAGGCTTGCTGGTTGTTGGTTCAAACTCTGTAAGCTCCCCTGAGTCCAGGTTAGTTGTTTCTGTGGGTTTTCTCATGATGTCTTGACCTCTCTGGCTTCTACAATCCTTCCCTCTCTTCAGTAAGATTCCCAAACTTGGCTTAATGTTTGGCTGTGGCTCTCTTCATATGTTTCTATTAGTTACTAGATGAAGGCTGTCTGATGACAATTGAGGCAGTCACTAATCTATGAGTATAGCATAATATTGTTAGGTATCATTACATTGATACTTTTTCTCCTATTGTGTTTGGTTCTATCCTAGGTCTCTGGGCCATCCAGTCCTAGCACCCCAGCAGTGTCAGGGCTGGGCTCACTCTCATGGCATGGGTCTGAGACTGAACCAGCCATTGGTTGGTCACTTTCACAATCTCTGTGCCACCCTTAATCCAGCATATCCCACAGGCAGGACAGACTGTAGGTCAAAGGTTGTATGGCTGATTAGTGTTCCAATCCCTTCACTGGTCACAGGAGATAGCCAGTTTAGGCTATGTATTCCCTATGGCTAGTAGTCGTAGCTGGGTTATTCTTATATTCCTGGGAGTTTCCTTTGCTCCAGGTTTTTATCTGACCATGAATGCATCCCCCCTTTATATTTATCTCTTTCAATACTCTACCCCTCCACTCACCCCCAACTCAATCCCTCATGTTCCCATCCCCACCCAGCCCCAGTCCAACTGCAAAATCTCTTCTATTTCCCCTTCCCAGAGAGATCTATGCATTCCCTGCCCTCCAGGCCTTCCTTATTATCTAGCCTCTCTGGGTCTGTGGATTATAGCATAGCTATCCTTTATTTTATAGCTAATACCCACTTATGAGTGAGTACATACCATGTTTGTTGTCTTTACAGGTCTGGGTTACCTCTCTCAGGATGATTTTTTCTAGTCCATGCATTTTCTTTCAAATTTCATGATGTCATTGTTTTTAACAGTTGAATAATACTCCGTTGTGTAAATATACCACATCTTCATTATCTATTCTTTGATTAAGAGGTATTCAGGTTGTTTCCAGGTTCTGCTATGAACATAGTTGAGCAAGTGTTCTTTTGTATGATTGAGCATCCTTTGGGCATATGCCCAAGAGCTGGATCTTGAGGTAGATTGATTCCAAATTTTATAAGAAACCATCATATTGATTTCCAAAGTGGCTGTACAAATTTGCACTCCCAACAACAATGGAGGAGTGTTCCCCTTGGTCCACTTCCTCTCCAGTATAAGTTGTCATTTTTTTTATCTTATCCATTCTGACAGGTGTAAGATGGAATCTCAGAGTCATTTTGATTTTCATTTCCCTGATGGCTAAGAATGTTGAACATTTTCTAAAGTGTTTCTCAGTCATTTGAGATTCTTCTATTGAGAACTCTCTGTTTAGATCTGTACCCCATTTTAAAATTAGATTATTTGAGTTTTTGATGTCTAGTGTCTGGAGTTTTCTATTTATTTTGAAAATCAGCTCTCTGTTGGATGTGGGAGATTTTTTCCCATTCTGCAGGCTGTTGTTTTGTCCTGTTGACAGTGTCCTTTGCTTTACAGAAGCTTTTCAGTTTCTTAAGATCTCATTTATTGATTATCAATCTTAGTTTCTGTGCTACTATTGTTCTATTCAGGAAGTTGCCTCCTGTGCTAATGCATTCAAGGCTATTTCCCATTTTCTTTTCTACCTGACAGAGTACTTAAAGGACTCTCAGAGCTTCCCTCTGAAACTTCACAAGCCAGGCCTTCACTATCAGCTCTGTTCTCAGTATTATAGTCTAAGTTCCCACACACATTAAACTCTAAACACTCAGTGGCTTTTCTAGTCAAAATTTCAAAGACCTTTCACAATCCTCTCCCCAAAACCTAAAACCACAGAACCAAAGGAAATATATATAAACTTTAACACAGTAGTGATAGCCAGCTCACACTTGACATTTAGAACCTGACAGTTATTTGGTCCTTGAGACTGAATGCCTCAACAGTCAAACAATCTGGCCCTGGAATTAGGGAAGTTTTCTAAAGAACTGCTAGTTCTTATTCCATGATAAAAGCTAAATGGCATGTCACTGTAACCCTGCTAGAGCAGCTGAAACAAAGGTACTGACAATATCAAATGCAGGCAAAAAAGCAGACTGCTTTTAGGAATTAAAAATGATGGATCCATGATGGAAATCAGTTTTTCGGTTTAGTATAAAACTATACATTCTCACCAATATGGGAAAGTTGTTCTCCTTTGCATTTATCTCAGGGAAATAAACATTAATAACAGATTTATTTATAACCAAAACTGGGAAAAATTTAAATGTCCTCTAAAGGGTGAATTGACAAACTATGGTATATCCATACAATGGCATTCTACTCACCAATAAAGAGTACAAATTGTTGATACATGTCATTACTAAAATAGGTTTGATATACTTTGTGCTGAGTAAAAATCCCAGTATTGGAAGATTCTTTATTATAGAAGTCTATTAATACATCATTCTCAAAATGATGGAATTATTAGGTAGAGAAAAAGTTAGCAGTTACCTAGGGGACTGGGAGGCAGAGGGGGAAAGAAGTGTGTAGTAGATGGGACTGTAGGGAAAGAACAGGAGAGATCCACTTTGTAAGGGAAAATAGCTTGAAATTTGGTTGTGACAGTGTTACACAAATCTGTATATGGGGTAAAATTGCACAAGAGTTATACACAAGCACATACTAATGAGTGCAGCTAAAAGCTGTCTAAACTCTGGACTCTGTGGTACAGAGGGAACTGTACTTTGTGCCGGCAGATAAACTTTTTAATGTGTAAGAGTCTCCTATGTGATGCTGGTTTTGAAAGCATGAAGAAATCACAGAAACTAAGACTTATGGGCTATTACCAATATGACACTAATATTGGTTTTCTGACTTTAATATTACACCCCACTTATACAAGATTTACTGTGAGGAGAGGTGAGAGAAGATGGAGAGGGGCTACCCAGGAGTCTCAGAATGATTGTGAGTTTATAATTATTATAAAATACAAGTTAAAAAACTTCCTGATAAAAATACCAGCAAGCTATCATGTCATCTGCAAATAGCAATACTTTGACTTCTCCTTTTCCAATTTGTGTCCCCTTGATCTCCTTTTGTTGTCTTTTGCTCTAGGTAGAACTTCGAGTACTATATTGAATAGATATGGGGAGATATGGGGAGCTTTGTATTGTTCCTGATTTTAATGGAATTGCTTTGCGTTTCTCTCCATTTTATTTGATGTTGGTGGTAGGCTTGCTGTATATTGCCTTTATTATACTTAGTTATGTCCCTTGTATCCCTGATCTCCCCAAAGCTTTTATCATGAAGGGTGTTGGATTTTGTGAAAGGCTTTTTCAGCACTTAATGAGATGACCTTGTGGGTTTTTTCTTTCAATTTGTTTATATGGTGGATCATACTGACAGATTTTCATATGTTGAACCATATCCACATTTCTGGGATGAAACACACTTGATCATGATAGGTGATATTTTGATGTGTCCTTGGGTTTGGTTTGCCTATATTTTATTGAGTATTTTTACATCAATGTATATGAGAGAAATTGGTTTGTATCTCTCTTTCTTTGTTGAGTCTTTGTGTGATTTGGGTAAATCTGTCACATATATGCAGAGGTCTCAGGTCTATCTCAAGATCCAATGATACCACTGTTGGGTATATACTGAAAGGATGCTCAGTCATACCACAAGAACACTTGCTCAACTGTGTTCATAGCATTTTTATTTGTAGTAGCCAAAACCTGGGTACAACCTAGATGTCTCTCAACCAAAACATGGATAAAGAAAATGTGGTACATCCGGGCGGTGGTGGCGCACGCCTTTAATCCCAGCACTCAGGAGACAGAGGCAGGCGGGTCTCTGTGAGTTCAAGGCCAGCCTGGTCTACAGAGCTAGTTCCAGGACAGGCTCCAAAGCTACAGAGAAACCCTGTCTTGAAAAAACAAAAAACAAAAAAAAAGAAAGAAAGAAAGAAAGAAAGAAAAGAAAATAGAGTATTGCTCAGCTGTGAAAAACAATGACATGAAATTTGCAGGCAAATGGATGCAACTAAAAAAAAATCATCCTGAGTAAGGTAACCCAGGCCCATAAAGACAAACATGGAATGTACTCACTCATAAGTGATATTAGCTGTGAAGAATAGCCATGTTAATGCCCATGGAAGACCTGACCTTTTCAGAGTGGATACAGAGGAGGGCAGGATGGAGGGGGAGTGGAAGGAGTGGGGCTGCAGTCAGGATGTAAAATAAAGAAAAGAAATACAAAACATATATCAACAAGCTGATTGGCTAGAACCATGAATATATAAAGCTGTCCAAGTTCTTTTCAGCAGAGCCATGTGTGAAGAAAAGTGTCCCAGTTAATACAAACTGTCACCTTGACACAGCCTGAAGTCATCTGACAGAAGTCCCGGCTGGAGAATGCCTGAACCATGTTGGTCTGTAGACCTGTCTGTGAGGGATTGGCTTCATTCTCTTGATTTAGGAAGGCTCAGCCCACTGTGGGAGGTGCTTTATCTTGGGCAGATTGTCTTAGGTTAAATAAGAAATCTAGCAAAGCACAAGTGAGAGAATGAGCCAATAAATCATTTTCCTGTGATTTCTGCCTCCAGCTTCCTGTCTCCAGTTTTCTGCCTTGAGTTCCTGTCCTGGCTTTCTTCAGTGATGGCCTGTGACCTAGAAGTGTAAGCCCCACAAATCTTTACCTCCCCAAGTTGCTTTTTATAGTGTTTTGTTTGTTTGTTTGGCTGGTTGGGTTTTTGAGGCAAGATCTCTCTGTGTAACAGCCCTAGCTGTCCTGGAACTTGCTTTGAAGCCCAGGCTGGCCTCAAACTCACAGAGATCTACCTGCCTCTACCTCCTGAAGGCTGGGATTGAAGGTGTGCACCACCACACCTGGCCTTTTCTTTCCTTTTAGGAAAATTTATTTGTTTATTTATTAAATGTTTGCCTGCATGTATATCTGTTTGCCACATGTGTACCTGGTGCTTGTGGAGATCAGAAGAGGGCATCGGATCCCCTGGAACAGGGGTTAGAAGTGGCTGTAAGCCACCATGTGGGTACTGGGAATTGAACCTTGGTCCTCTGCAAGAGCAGTCAGTGATCTTAGCCACTGAGCCCTCTCTCCAGATCAGAGTGTCTGTCACAGCAACAGAGAAGCAAACTAGGACAAAGGCCATCATCACCTTGGGAACTTCAGAGGAGTGCTTGTTCTTTATGTAAGATCATCAGCTCCCACCAAGCAGATCGCCACTGTCCACTCAGGGCTGGTCCTAGGTGTTCCTCTTAAAAGTAGGTATTGTTCAGTTTCCCCATCACAGCATCAATAAAAATCATGACAAAGACTCAGGAGGGCGAGGAGAGAAAGGTAGACCTTGGGAATGAGGGGTAGGTGTAAGGTTGCATGTATGTGTGGGTGTATAGTGTATATATGAATGTACATGTGTGTGGTGGGGTGTGGAGGTAATGAGAGGGGACATTGCTAGTCACAGAGTTTCAAGTTATCTGTTTTCTCCAGAGCTGGCTCCTGTAGAGGCCAGTGCTACCTTGCACTAGTTCGAGATTCCAGGTTCAGTGACTTGATTTTCATTCAGTTTTGTCTCAAATCTATGGAGTGCCTTTTCATCCCCTTCTCCCAAAGGGGACCAGGAGTGGAGCAGCATGGACTGTATGATGGACTACTACAGGGAAACCAGCTCATTTTTTTCCTTTTAGCTTTTCTGCCCATAATATTAATTAAAGAACCAGGCCCATGTGAGGCCAGCTCTCTGAGCTAGAGTGTTAGAAGAGTTGCAGCCAGTTCTCTAGCACCCTGCATGTGTCAGCCACTGTGCAAGGTGCTTACCTGCCTCATCTTTTCTTCTTATTCTGTTTTTCGAGATAGGGCTTCTTTAGGTAGCCCTAGCTGTCCCAGAACCCACTCTGTAGACCAGGCTGGCCTTGAACTTACAGAGACTTGCCTGCCTCTGCCTCCTGAGGGTTGGAATTAAAGGTGTGCACCACTGCTGCCCTATCCTCCTCATATTTTTCAACATTATCTAAGCTTACAAATCTTGGTAATTGACTGCCGTGGTGGGGCATGGTGGAACACACCTTTAATGCTAGAATTTGGAAAGGAAGAGATAGATGAATTTCTGTGAGTTTGAGGTCAGTCTGGTCCACATATCAAGTTTCGGGATGGTCAGGGCTACACACAGAGACTCTGTCTCAAAAAACCAATCTGACAAAAAAAAAATGCTCGCCAGAATACTTACACCAGGAAAGAGGTTAGAGTCAGGAGTATAGCTTAGCATTAGACCATTTACACAGCTTGAATGAGAATCTTATTATCTGGTTATCATAATACCAAAAGGAGAAACAGAAGCGGATGTTTGAAAAGGTACAGACTCTGCAAACAGCACCAGATGTGCATTTTCACATGCTGGAGTAAAGCTAACTCTGGTATGTGATGTCATTGTCATTAAATGTGTTCTGCACTGGGCATTAATCACAATTACTGAAAATTTAATCCCCCCATCCATGTCTTGAAGTTGGGCTTCTTAAAACACTCAAAAGAGAAAGAAGGAAGCCTTAGTGTCTGCAGAGAAAGCACAGAGCTGTTTCCATTTGTCCAGTTGAGCATGGGGCAAAGTGACGACCAAGGGTACAGCTAGACAAAATCACAGGGAGCATCCGCAGAAAGCAGGCTGAAAACACACAGCGTTCATCAAATGAGCGTTTGGCTGAACTGCACAGTTAGGTACCAACTAGGTTGACTCTGACACATAATCCACAGCAGAAGGTCTTGTTTGGGAGAATTTCATAACCAGTGGCTGTTAAATGTGGGGTCTTAATCTTCTTAAGAAGATTGCTCAATATAAACCTGAGGTGGCTAAGTGCTGCTAACCCTTTGTTCAAACTTTTAGCTTAAGATATCTGCCTTTAACTTTGAGGATGAGGTGGTGATGGTGGTGGTGGTAGTGGTGACAGAGCTGGTGCTGGCAACAGTGAGCAGAGGCAGTGGCAGTGGTGTTGATGGTGATAATGGTGATGATGTTAATGGTGATGGTGACGATGACAATGGTTGTCATGGTGATAGTGGGAAATAGTGCTGGTGATGACAGAAGGAATGATAACACAACCTTTTGTGGTAGCATTGGTGTAGGGTATGATTTTAGAATGAGACACAATGACATTCCTAATTCTCCTCTCAAAGGTCCCCAATAGGGCTGGGTATAGTAGCACATACCTTTAATCTCAGCATTCAGCAAGCAGATCTCTTTGAGTATGAGGCTAGCTTGACCTACAAAGAGAGTAACAGGCCATTCAGTGCTACGTAATAAAACCCTGTCTCAGAAAAAGGCTCTCCCCGTTCCCCCACCCCCACCCCCCCAAAAAAAAACTAGCTGCAGAGTTAAATACCCAATTAAACAGATAAAGCCTGGAGATTTCCAATCAGGCCCCACCCTCCCTTTTCCCACCACTCCCTGTCTTCCCCAGAGTTCAATGACCTCTTTGGATCACATTCAATTTTGCGTTTTAAGCCAGCGTACGTTTTCAGGACATTTGTTGCCAGCTTGGTTTGGCTTTTCCTGCTGCCCAATCTAGAGTGAAGTTAGATAATGGCTCTGTCACACAGAGTTTCATGTCCTGGTTATATGCTCTTTCACCCTCCAGAGGAGCAGCCTATGTGGTCTTTGGGGAGAACATTTGAAATCAGACACATCTGTTTGAAGTTATCCTGAACATAGAGACTCCAAGCCTTAGGAAAATGGAAAAACAATTTTGTGTGGTTTTCAAAGCAAGTTAAGGAGCCAAAATCACTTATGTTTCTTAATCCTCAGCACAGCCACTAGGCCCTCAATCTTCCATTTAAGTCCTTTCCAAATCAGTTACTTCCATAATTGGATCCCTTTAATCTTTTCTCTCAGCTTTTTCCTCGGCATAGTTGTAGAGTGTGTAGATACAACACAAATCTCTGATGTCAACAAAACTTACTGGCAAGGACCTTCTAATTCGTTTTAAAATTTACATTTCAGGTCCTTGGATCGAAAGAGAAAATACCTGGAGAGTGGGCACAGTTTAGAAATTCAGTGACCAGCTTGAAACAATTTAAATGAATTTCATTCTGAGCTAAGTTTTTGTGCATTCTCAAAAAGAAAAAGCCGACTCAGAACGCAAGCACATTAAAGTCTCCATAGGAAACACTGAAAAGAAACCATGGTACAGTTGCTTTTCTCTCCACTTTTAGAAAAGATGGGGAAAAAGAAAGAGGAAAAAGAGGAGTAGGAATAGGAGGAAAACCAATATTGGAATTTTTTGTGCAGGGACTTTTCTGGAATTGGCACATGGTATAAGTCTAATTTCCTAGACCATCTACTCCTCCCTTAATAAGACTAAATGATGCCTGTTGTTCTGGAGCCAGAATCGTCAAAATATCGAATATTTTATTAGGGACAGGCATGGTGGTACACACTTATGATCTCAGCACTCGGGAGGCTAAGGCAGGGGATAGCAAGTTTGAAGCCAGCCTAGGTTACCTAGTAAGACCCTATCTCAAAAAAAAAAAGTCTTCCTTTAGGAGAATACGGTCCATGGCTGTGCAGGAAATCAATCTTGTCCACTGATCTAATATCAAATGACCTCACACAGATAGTGTTCTAAGTCCACACTAAGGACTCAGAAGAGTCGTGCTTTTCTCTGTGGAACCGACTCCTAAAGATGTCTTGCGAGATTCTCTTCCACCTTTAAGTACACTGTAATGCTTGCTGAGCAGCTCTATCTACATACCAGCTCAACACAAAGTCACTCCCCTCTAGCTGCAGTCTGAATAAAGTCTGTCCCCCAGCGGCTCATGTGATGGATGCTTGGCCCCCAGGGTGACTCTGTGGGTGTGGTGGGACCTTTAATAAGTGGGGTCCAGTGGGGCTGGATGTGGTCATGGGCTCTCAGCATGGGCTCTGTTCTCATATGGATGGATTAATGCCGTCTCTCAGGAGTGGGTTAGGAGTCCTGCTACTAGTTTGGTTCTCTTGAGAACCCGTCATTTTAAGTATAATCACTCCACAATCTCAGCTGCTTGTGCCCACTGCTCGTTCCTTCTCTGCTTTTCCTCCATGCTATGACACACCATGAAGACTGCAATACCAGTGTCATAGCGTTAGGATTTCCCAGCCATTAGACTCACAAGCCAAATGCACAGCTTTTCTTCCTAAGATGTCATATCCAGCCTCATGTCCTGGTGCTTCCTCTTGCTATGATAAAGACCATGACCTAAAACAATGCATGGGAAGAAAGTTTATCTTTTTAAATATAGTATGTACTCATTAGTGGACTCTAGCCATAAACAAAGGACATTAAGCCTATAGTTCACAAGCCTAGAGAAGCCAAATAGCAAGGTGAACCCAAAGAAAAACATATATAGATCCTTCTGGAAATGGGAAGCAAACAAAATCGCCGGGCAAAAGTTGGGAGCACGGGGGTGGGGGAGCACTATGGTTGGGGGAGGGGAGAGGGGGAAGGAGAAGGGAGAAAGGAAGGACTGGGGAAAGCTTGGGGAAGTGGGAGGGTGGAGATGGAGGAAGGGCGGACATTGGAGCAGGAAAGAAGATATCTACATTAAGGGAGCCATTTTAGGGTTGGCAAGAGACTTGGCTCTAGAGGGGATCCCAGGTGTCCACGGTGATGTCCCCAGCTAGGTCCTTGGGCAGCAGAGGAGAGGGTGCCTGAACTGGCCTTGTCCCATAGTCACACTAATGAATATCTTGAATATCGCCATAGAAATTTCGTCCGATGGATGGAGATAGAGACAGAGATCCACATCCACATCAGAGCAATGGACTGAGCTCCCAAGGTCCAGTTGAAGAGCAGAAGGAGGGAGAAGATGAGCAAGGAAGTCAGGACCGCAAGGGGTTGGTCCACTCACTGAGACAGTGTGCCTGAGCTAATGGGAGCCCACCAAATCCAGCTGGACAGGGACTGAACGAGCATGTGATCAAACCGGACTCTCTGAATGTGGCTGCCAATGGGGGCTGACTGAGAAGCCATTGATAATGGCACTGGGTCCTGTCTCTTCTGCATGTATTGGCTTTTTGGGACCCTAGTCTATTTGGATGCACACCTTCCTAGGCCGGGATGGAGTGGGGAGGGCCTTGGAGTTCCCACAGGGCAGGGTACCCTGCCCTCTTGTAAGGAGGGAGGGGAAGGGAGGAGGGTTAGTGGGGGAGCGGGAGGGGAATGGGAGAAGGGGAGGAAGTGTACATTTTTGAATGGAAAATAAAAAAAGAAAGTTTATCTTTTGCTTCCACGTAGTAATCCATGGATGAGGGAAGTCAGGGAAGGAACCTGGAGGCAAGAACTGAAGCAAAGACATAGAAATGCTGCTTTTTGGTTAACTCCTCATGGCTCACTCAGCTTACTTTTAAAGACAGCTCGGGGCCACCTACAATGGTATGGCTTCTCCCACATCAATCATTAATCAAGAAAATGCCCCATAAACTTTCCTACAGGCCAATCTGATGGAGGCATTTTCTCAATTGAGATTCTTTCTTCCCAGATGTTGTAAAAAATGAACCAGCAGGCCTCTGGTAGTTTATCGTAGCAGCACAAAATGAGCTAAGATAACCCCAAACACACTCCTCTTCCTCAGCCTTGCAAATAATAAAAACAGGTTAAAACTGGCTTCAGAAAAGAATCACCATAAGGGCATAGAGAACAAGGGATCAAAGACAGAGAGCACATGCAGTCAGTCCCCAAGGGGACAAGAAGTTGGAACTGGAGATCACATATGAAAAACAAGTCACACTGCGTCTCTCTGGCATCCAGTTCACTAGTTAGGGTAATTTCTATAAAGATCATGTCATTAAGGTCAATATCATTTATTCTAATTGCCTAGGTTTCTAAGTTTTATATATTAATCCTCAACTCTAGGATATTAATTTGTCTACTATTTTGGAATTTCCATATCTTTCCTAAAATACTCTACCTTTCCACCCATTTTTGCATTTATTCCTGCAAATCCTTTCAAATTTAATTATTTGCTAATCTTGGATAAGTCTGCAGGTATGACTGATTGATTGACTTTTCCCTTGGCTCTGGGTCATATTTTCCTGCTTTGATACAGCAAATGATTATGTGTAATCTAGAGTGCATTATATTCCTGTGAAAAATGCTGAGACTTACTCAAATAGGCAATTAATTCCTATGTGATTTCCTCAAGAGAGTCCCTCTTGACCTTGACCTTCAAACACTGTACCCCCCCCACATTATGAGCCCTGACATTTAGCCCAAACTTAGTGTTGAGTTCTGTCTCCCACGTACATGGAGAAGGAGCATGCCAAGGGGAAATTTGCAAAAATTAATGTGACTGGATCTCGTGGCATTTTTTTTCTGTCCAGCTGTAATCTGCCTTTGGTTCAATGTTAACTATTTTTCAAAACACCAAGTAGGAAAAGAATTATATAAAAGAGAGTATCTAGCTGGTTAGTGGCAGTTTGAACAGTCCTTATTTTTGGTGTTTGACATTTGCAGTTTGTTGTAAAGGCTAGGTATTAACATCTCACTGGTGTACAATTGGCAGAGTTTTCTCCACTCTTTTGACTGTGTATTCACGTTGCTAATAGTTCCCTTTGCTGTATGTTTGTTTTTTAATTTCAGATAATCCCATTTGTCAGTTCTGGGTTATTAAAGTTTTTTTTTTCAGAAACGTCTTGCTCATGCCTATGACTTGATGTGCTTCACTGTATCAAAAACTATCAAATTCTATAAGAATACTCTAAGAAAACCTTCTGTTCTTGCACTAAGCAGCTGTTCTTTCAATATACCATCAAACATTCAAGTAAAGCCGCATGCTAGTTCATGTCTGTAATCCCAAACATCAAGAGGCTGAGGCAGGGAGGTTACCATAAGTTTGGTACCAACATGTGTGCCCTACACAGTGCATTTCAAGACAGTAGGAGCTACAGAGTGAGATCATCTTTCAAACAAAAAAGTTCCAGAGATCCACAGCTAAGCACTGAACCGAGCTCCCAGAGTCCAGTTGAAGAGAGGGAAGAGTGATAATATGAGCAAAGGGGACAAGACCATGATGGAGACACCCACAGAAACAGTAACTTGAGTTATTGGGAGCTCACTGACTACAGACTGACAGTGGGGAAACCTGCATAGGGCCAAACTAGGTCTTCTGAATGTGGGTGACAGTTGTGTGGCTTGGGCAGTCTTTAGGGTCACTGTCAGTGAGACCAGGTTATATACCTAGTGTATGAACTGGCTTTTTGGAGCCTATTCTCTATGGAGGAATACTTTTCTCAGTCTAGATATAGAGGGAGGGCCTTGGTCTTGCCTCAAAGTGATGTGTCAGACTTTGTTGACTCCCCATGGAAAGCCTTACCCTCTCTAAGGAGTGGATGGGGATGGGGCAGGGACAGACGGGGAGCAGGAGGAGGTGAGGGAGTGAGAACTGGGATTGGTATATAAAATGAGAAAAGATTATCTTAAAAACAAGCAAATAAATAAAAGTTCATTGACAAGAAGTGTTTTGATAAAGTGAACTTTATCAAAGTTAACAAGTTTTACTCTTTAAAAGACACATAAAGAAAATAAAATAACAAGGACTCAGGGTCAACCTCTCTACTGTTCTGCAGCCTCTCCAAAACAGTACCACCAGTTGGGGAACAGGCATTGAAAACCGGAGCCTATTGGAGACAGTTAAGATTCACCCTGAGCAGTGGTGTGGTGTGACTCAGTTCCAGTGATCACACTTATGTGTTATACCACCAGGATGAGCTCTCCTGCATCGCCTTGAGAGTCACCCTTTGCAGCGATGAGCAAGGGGCAAGGCCAGTTCTTCTGCTTTCGTGTCCTCAGGGTCGGATCTCCCACACCTACATTTTAAGGGCCAGCTCTGCTGGGTTGCCCGGGCGTGGCATAAAGACCACTCTTCCACATGGTGCAGCAGATGCAGGGCAGGGCTAGGTCTTCTGGTTTATGACCTCAGGACTAGCTCTTCCACCTACCGCAGGCACTGATAGACTAGGAGGGAGGGTTGACATTTCTCTCCTACCCATGCCACTACCTGACAGGTGAGCAATGGGGACAGCACTTGCATGCTCACAATATCAGGGCTGGCTCGCCCACACCTCTGCCAATGGAGTTGGCTCTATTGTGCTGGCCACTCAAGGTGCAGGGCCTGCTCTTCCGAGTGTTGCAGCTGATGGCAGGCAGGGACGGCTTTCCCTCCCTTCTGACCTCAGGGCCAGCTCTCCCACCTGCCTAGGGCATTAATGGGTGGTGGTGGAGTGAGTGTATCTCTTCCCCTCCCATGCTACCACGTGACAAATGAGTACTAAGGGCAGGTTTCCCATGCTCACAACTTCTGGGCTGACTCACCCATACCTCCACCAAAGGATGGCAAGGGCCCATGTTTAAACCTTGATCCACAGCATAGCTCTTCAGGGGTTGGTGCTTTATGAGACTAAACTTACTAGGAGGTCCTTAGTCACTGTGATAATATCTCTGAAGGACACTGTGGCCTTCCTTTTCCCATCCATAAGGTGATTTTGCTCAGTAGCACCTCCCACCATAATGTGCTGCCCCAGCCAAGGCAATGGGCCCATTGATCGTGGGCTGGAACCTCTAAAAGTGGGAGCCAAAATAAACATTTCCTTTGCTAGTTATCCCAAGACAGAAAAATAGCTTACATACGCTCTGTGTGTAAGGGTCCAAAGTGGCAAGCCTACAAAGTTAGAAAGATAACCAACCGCTTGGAGATGGTGCAGAAGTGAGGAGCAAAATGCAAATGGTGCTGGCAGCTTTCCAAAGCTGGATGTCAGGGGTAGTGGCCTGACTGTGAATTTGTTAAAATCGTCTTTGAATTATACCCTTACAGTGGGAACATTTTATTGAATGTACATTAAATGTAAAGAAGAGAGAAAGAGAGAGAGAGTATTTAGTGAGATAGCTCATATTAAAAGTGCATGATGGGGCTGGAGAGATGGCCCAGCAGTTAAGAGCACATACTGCTCAGGCAGAGAACACAAGTTCATTTTCCAGCACCCATGTCAGATGGCTCACAATTGCCTATAATTCTAGCTTTAGGGAGATCTACTGCCTTTAACCTTCACAGGATCTTGTGCTCATATGCACATACTCCTACACACACACACACACACACACACACACACACACACACACACACTTCTTTTTGTAAAAATTTGTACAATAAAATTTTTATCCAGTATGGATCTTAGCAGTGATGGTGATGATGGAGACAGTGCTGATTACAGTCACAGGGTGATATTGTAAGATGTCATGTTTGTAGAAATCTAGACAAGGTATGTGTTAATTTAAGTAAGGTTCACTTAATTGGAGGAATTTGAGTTAAATATAAAGTAAGACATGAATGCTCTTTTAAAAATAATTATTCTTAATTCCTCCACAGAGTTAAGAATCATTCCAGCTGTTATATATCCTATTCTTGAAGTGATTGACACTGCCTCTTGACTGCCTAGCTTACAAGGAGGTGGAAGAAAAGAAGGTTGGTGATTTTTGACTGTTCTCTTAATTCATGTTCTTAGGATCCTCAGCCATCATCAGAAACACTTTACAAACAGATGGTGTTGGATACTTTCCGGTTTTGCCATCCATTATTCATTTCCCCATCTGCCTCTGGCCCAAACATGAATGTTTAGGAAAGATTAGTGTATGCAAAAACTGACAATGGTAGTGTCTTCCTTCTAGAAGACTATAACAGGAGACTGCTTCCCCACAGAGACCTCCTTCAGAGGTTAGCTAGCCCCCCTTCTATTCTGAACTGCAGACATGTTTGGGCATTCCTGCTTACTGTGCAGTTGTTACTGTAGCATCAAAGTGAACACAGTCCACCCCATGCCAGCTTTTTTGTACCTCTGTCTGTGTCTATGTTCCATCATTTCTCCAGTCTGATTTCCAGGACCAAGCTGTGGAGGCTGAGGTGACAGGCACCCAGAGTAGGGACATTCTTTGGTCAGATGAGGGAGCACTTCAAAGGAAAGTGAAGAAATAAATGTAATGATGAAGACAAAAATAAAAGAAAGGGGAGGCAATTGTAAGTATTGGGTACTTAAGAGTCAACAAGGAAATGCTATCCAGCTTGCTTCTTTATGAAATTGCTACATTTGACACTAGAATCTCTCTGTCTCTGTCTCTCTCCGTCTCTCTGTCTCTCTCTGTCTCTCTCTCTTTCTCTCTCTCTCTCGTATTTTTAAAATCAAACACCCACTATAAGCAGGTCACCAAACCCACAGGGAGCCCATATCTCAGAGATGTTCAAGGTTATCTCAAGATACGTTTCTTCCTCCATTTATAAAAACCCACCCACATGGTCCATTCAAAGACCACATTATTCTGTAATGTGATAAGAGAGTAGTCAGAGAGGTGACAGGTTTCCAACATTGAGAAGGTACCAAGGACTGTTGGGTGCTCCCTGCAGCTGTGCTTTTTAATGGGAGGGGGCAGATTCTCATTTGTATGATATTCCTGATGAGATGGGACTCTAAGTTTGCTTTCTAAACCCCAAGAGAGAGGCCCTTGGTTGTGATCAACATAGTTTTGTAATCCAGAATTGATGTCCATTTGGAGAAGGACCTTGGGCACAGGACAAATGGTTTCCTTAAAGCAGTTGCACACCATACAGTGCTGTCAACTTTGTAAAACCTTTGGCACACTCATTAAGATTCTGTAAGCCCGTTATAAAGATAAAAGTATGATTCAATAAACATCGACATGGTGATTCCACAAAAAGTTAAATATCCAATAAAAATATGATACAGCAATCAAACTACTGGGCATGCTATACACAAGGATTAAAAGAAGGTGATCAAATAGATATCTGCAATATCCATACTTATAGCAGTATTGTTTATAACAACCAAATGGTAGATGCAACTTGTATGTATCCATCAATTAATGGACAAACAAAATGTGGCATATATAAAAAATAGAATATTATTTATCTCTTAATAGTAAGAAAATTCTTACATATTCCATAGCATTGTTATTGTTTGAATATGAAATGTTCACCATCATAAGCTCATGTGTTGAAGGGTTGGTTACCAGGTTACCAACTGATAGACCAATAGAGACATTGCACTAAGTGAAATAAGCGGGTCATAAAAAGACAGATGTGTGATCCCGTTTATGTGAGATACCTGAAGTACCCACAGCTCAGAGACAGTGATTTCCAGGGGTGGAAAGAAGGAATTGGGAGGTAGTGTTTGGTACAAATTTTCAGTTTTACAAAACAGAGAATGATCAGGATGTATGCTGGTCATGCACACCATTGTGGGTGTATTTAACAAAGTTGAACTGAAGACTTAAAAGGATTTTACACAATCTTAAAGCCCAAAAGAACAAAAAAGTCTTGGTCCACTGCTGAGTAGTTCTAAGCAGAAGGCTTGAGAAACAGATTTGATTTGATTTGTAAAAAAGCAAAAGAAACAAAACCGCTTTTCTTTCCTATTCGAATTTGTGTGATTGGGTTGAGACTTGTTAAGATCTGGATCCCAGTGGCCATACTGATCTTGTACTCCTGGCTGCCCAGATCACTACCTCATGCTTGCTCTCATCCCCATCACTATCACTCTCCACTCTTTGAAATAGGGTCTCTCGCTGAGCTGGGAGCTCATGATTGGTTAGAATAGCTAACCATTAAACTCTGGAGCTCTTTGCCCCACAGCCCAACAATAGTTTATAGCTGCATGCTGCTTTGGTCTGGATCATTGAGAACCCAAACTCAGATCCCCATGCTTATATGTCAGGCACTTTACTGACTGAGCCATCTCCCTAAAGCCTATCAATTGGTTTTCAAGGTGACCTCAGAATGTCCCTAATTCATTATTAGAATTGATCTTGTAGACAAAACTTTCTGCCCTGCCCAGGCCCACAGCCAATCAGTTCCAAAGAAACACACAGAGGTTTATATTAATTATAAACTGTTTGACCTATTATCTCAGATTCATTATTAACTAGCTCTTACAACTTAAATTAACCCATAATTCTCATCCATGTCTAGCCACATGGCTTGATACCTTTTATTAGTGAGGCATTCTCATCTTGCCTCCTCTGTGTCTGGCTGGTGGCTGCATCTCTGCCTTTCTTCTTCCCAGAATTCTCCCAGTCTGATTGTCCCGCCTATACTTCCTGCCTGGATACTGGCCAATCAACATTTTATTAAACCAATATGAGTGACAAATCTTTACAGCGTATAGAGCATTATCCCACAGCAATGAGTGGGGTCATTTTTTTCATTTCAGAGAGTATTGGTTATTAGGGCTACCAAATATAATATCAAGATCCAGTGGCTTACACAAATGGCATCTAAGCACTTAGAAAATTCAAAATGAGTAGAAACAGGGTGCAGAATGTGAGTTTCCAGGTACTGTGGGCAGGGAGAAATGGAGGGTTGGTGTTTAATGAGTGCAGTCTCCTCATGATTCTGAAAGCTGGAGTCTAAGATCAAGGCTCAGGAAGGACTGGCTTCCCCTGAATCTGTGTCCTTGGCTTACACATAGAATCTTTTCCTGTGTTCTTGCATGATTTCAGTGTGTGTGTGTGTGTGTGTGTGTGTGTGTGTGTGTGTGTGTGTGTGTGTGTGTGTGTGTGTGTGTGTGGTGTGTTCCACGTCTCTTTTTTCAAGGTCATCCATCAGTCAGATTGGATTAGCATCCTCCCTGTCACAGTTAACCTTAATTACCTCTTGAAGAGTAATTGCCTCTACAGTTCAGCCACATTCTGAGATATTAAATGTGGCCATAATCACAGGATCTGGGGACAGGGGCCACAACTGAACCCAGGTTGATGACCCTGAAAATCTGCCTGTTCATATAAATCCTGGTTAACCCAGACCCACACCAGCTACTTCTTTCCTTTTGGATATTGAAGAACATTTTCCAAGTACATCTATCTGAGTGTCCTCATTGAGTGACAGGCAACAGTAGAGCCTCTTCAAGCCTTACCAAGTCAAAGTCCTCTCTTGCTTTCACAGTCACATCTAAGGCTGATCTTATCTCAAGGCTTTATGGGCACAGTGCCTTTGGATTACCGGAGGCTCTTGAGAAAGCTGCATGTGTCTAGAAGAGGCTGAACCCCAGCCTCCTTTTTGGTAACTGGATTGATATATGATACTCTTCATCATCTTGTTTTTCAGCTTCAGTCGAATATTCCCCAAGTCCCTGGCTGAATAAATACATTGCATTAAGGATGGGGGTACTCCATTTGCATACCATTGGTCCTCCTCTGGGAAACCCGAGAGGCCTTTGTCTAAGATCTAAACCAATGATTCTTGCTGGGCATAATGCTTGAATTCTCAAATTAATCTTCTTAGTTTGATAAAGGGCCAAGAAGTAAGTGTAGACTCAATTCTGAAATGACCATTTCCTAGCAAGGCGCTGGCAAAGCCAACTATCTGTGGGACATGGGAAAGGGCCCTTGCTTCTATTTTTGTGGTCTCCCGAAGGATAAAGTGTTCCTTTCATGTACACTTTGATGTAGAAATAAAAGGGCGCTTTTACATCAGTGTGCTTTAGCATGTACATTTTATAGGGGACTCTCTGTCTCCATGGTCCCAAACTTCAGTGGCTCTGCAAGTCTTGGAAAAAATGACCAACTCAAGTCAGGTAAGGAGCACAGCTGGGAAATCAAGCTTTGTCACCCATCCATCCCTTCCCCACCCCCATGTCTCTTGAATACCCCACCAGCCCACAGGCTAAGTAGTTTGCAGCAAAGTCTCACCACAGAAAAACTAACCCCCTGGGTATCCCCATTCCCAGGAGGCTGGTATGAAAGCTGGGTCTGGGGCAAGTTTTTCAGGAAAGCAGGAAGTCCTTCCTGTGGGCTGCAGGGATGAGGGTCTTCACTGGAGTATTTTTGTGAGTGAAAGTCAGACCTCGGGGGAAAGAATAGAAAAACTGTTTGGGCCAAGGGCCAGGATGAAGTGAGGAACTCATGTCTGCAGATTGGCATGGACAAATCTAAATTTGTCTACTCGAGCTATCCCAAATGGGCTTTATCATAGCCATCCCTATACTGGAAACAAAGGCCAGAGGCAGCAGAATCAGAGTACGGGGGTAAAGACTCAGGACCCATCAACTCCCACCTTCCTGTGGTCTCCCAACCAAGAATCACCTCCCTCGGATGCTTCCTATTTCTTGGGAATCCACTGGGTTCTTTTTCTGCCTCTTCTTCCACAGGGTTAGCTGAGCTGTGAAGGGGCCAGGGAGGGATTTGATGGAGACATCCCATTTAGGATGGAGTGTTCCGAGGTCTCTCACTCTCTGCCCATTGACCAGCTGTGGCTTTCTGTGTTTGTCCCTATCTACTTCAAGAGGAAGTTTCTCTAATGATGGCTGAGCAAGATACTGATCTATAGCAGAATATCATTAGAAGTCATTTTGTTGCTACATTCCATTAGCAAAACATTAGTATATTTTGCTACTGGGCCTCTGGCCTCTATAGTTTCAGGTTCTTGGCCACCTGAGTAGTGTTGGGGATGGGCTCCACCTCATAGAGTGGGGCTTTAATCCAATCAGATATTGGTTTGTTTTATGCACAAGCTTTATGTCACTGATGAGTAGCACATCTTACATGTAGGTCACCATCATAGGTGGCAGGTTGGTGTTTATCTTTCTCCTTTGGTAGCATGCAGAGTATGTAATTATTCCTTTTTATTTTTCATGGTTTCTGTTTTGTTTTGTATTGTTGTGCTTTTTTGATTTTTCAAGCCAGGGTTTCTTTGTGTAGCCCTGGCTGTCCTGGAAATTGATCAGTAGACCAGGCTGGCCTCGAACTCAGAAATCTGCCTGCCTTTGCTACCAGGTGCTAGAATTAAAGGTGTGAACCACCATTGCCATGCTATTTTCATGTTTTTTTAAAAATGTTTTCTGCCATCTGTTTATTTCATTTTTTAAAAAAAAGTAATGTTAGTAGTTGCAGAATATTCCTTTACACTGTGTGAAGATATGTCACTGTGATTGGCTTAATAAAAAACTGAACAGTCAATAGCTAGGCAGGGTTTCCAGGCAAAAAGGATGCTGGGAAGAAGAATCGAGGAGACACTAGGGATGCAGAGCAAGCAGCATGAGCATTACAAAGTAAAGGTAACTGAGCCACATAAAAGAATGCAGATTAAAAGATATGGGCTAATTTAAGATATAAGAGCTAGTTAGAAACAAGCCAAGCTATCATAATTAATAATAAGTCTCCATGTTTATTGAGGAGTCAACATTCCCGATGAAAAAGTACATTAGCACACAAAGTAATGGCTTCTGTTCTGGCATTCTCATTCTTTCTGGCAAGCAATACCCTTTCTTCTAGCTTAATCCCCTCTCTCAATGTGCTCCTCCCAACCCCTTATCTTATTTTTGTTAGTCCTTTTCCTCCTCACAAACAGACCTTGATTTTTCTTTCCATCACAAGTATTATTCCATGATCCTCTGATGTGGGAGGTGATGTATGCTGCAAATACGTTTTATTACCATTGGTTAATAAAGCTGCTTTCAGCCAATGGCTTAACAGAGTAAAGCCAAGTTAAAAGAAATATAGAGAGAGAGTAGGCAGAGTCAGAGGGATGCCATGCAGCCACTGGAGCAGACAAATGCAGGAACTTTGCCCAGTAAGCCATGTGGTGATATACAGATTAATAGCAATGGGTTAATTTAAGATATAAGAGTTAGCCAGAAATATGCTTAAGCTATTGGACAAATATTATTGCAACTAATACAGTTTTTGTGTGGTTATTTTGGGTCAGGGCAGCTGGGAAAAAACTAACAGCTTCCCCTACAATACACACAGACACACATCCATGCACACATACACACATGCATATAAACATGCACACATAAACACTCATCAACAAACACACAGGAACAGAGCTGCATATACATGCAAATACACATATATACACAACATACTCACTTGTATGCACACACACACACACACAGGTGGAGATGCACTTGCACACATTTACACAAACATGTGCACACACAAAGCACACATACACAAAAATACACATATGACTCACATGCATACACAAACACACACATACACTTGCACATATCGACACACACAAATATACAAGACACACAAATGTACACAGACAAATACATGCACATACATAAAAAGCACAAACATGAATACACAAATATATATGTGCACACACATGTATACACACACACAACTATGCACACACTCAAACATATGTACATACATACAACCACACATAGAAACACAGATACACAAACACATGTGTACATACACTCAAACAAACATACACATGAACACACATATTCACACAATCATTTACTTTCTAGTGAATGCTTCCATTCTACCAACAAATCATAAGTGTGTCTTTTCCAGGGAAAGCCTCTGCTACAAGTACCTACATAAAAAGAAAAAAAATCAGAAAAATTTCAAGTAAGTAACTCAGTGATGTATTTTAGGGCTTCAGAAGAGTAAGAATGAGCCAAACCAATAAGCAGTGTACAGAAAGACCAGAGCAGGAATTAATGAAGTGAAAATGACAAAAAAAATGCAAAGAATCCATGAAATGAAGAGGTAGGTTATTCTTTGAAAAGACAAACAAGATTGGTGAACCCTTAACTCACTGACCAAAAGAAAGGGAAAGAGGACCCGGTGCACGGAAAGCAGAGAGGAGAGGGGACATGGTAAAACAGACACAAGTGAATTCATAAAGCAATTAAGAAAATTATCGAAAACATTCAAGAAAGTTGAAAAATAAATGAAAAAGTAAAATAAATGGACAAATTTCTCGGCTCATGATTGAGTTAAATAAAATCAATATGAGATAAACAATTTAAAGATTAAGGAAATTGAAGCAGCAGTTATGAAACAAAACAAAATCTTCCAACTAACAAACAGGCAGGCCCAAATGAACGCACTGCTAAATTTTCCCAGACCTTTAAAACAGAATGAATACCAGTATTCCTCAAACTATTCTTTTTTATTATTGATTTTATTGAGCTCTACATTTTTCTCTGCTACCCTCCCTGCCCCTCCCCTCCCCTTCAACCCTCTCCCCATGCTCCCAGTTTACTCAGGAGATCTTGTCTTTTTCTACTTCCCATGTAGATTAGATCCATGTATGTCTCTCTTAGGGTCCTCATTGTTGTCTAGGTTCTCTGGGATTGTGAATTGTAGGCTGTTTTTTTTTGTTGTTGTTTTATGTCTAAAAGCCACTTATGAGTGAGTACATATGATATTTGTCTTTCTGGGCCTGGGTAAATATGTTTTCTAGAGCCATCCATTTGCCTGCAAATTTCATGATGTCATCATTTTTTTCTGCTGTGTAGTGCTCCATTGTGTAAATGTACCACATTTTCCTTATCCATTCTCTGGTTGAGGGGCATTTAGGTTGTTTCCAGGTTCTGGCTAGGACACGCTGCAGGAAGGTTTACAGCTAATAACTACCCACCTACTGGGTGTGGCCTCATGGACTATTTACTTGGATGTGGAAGCACCCCTTCTCTCCTCCCCCTGGTCCCCGATTTGCTGGTTTGGTTTGGATCTCATCTTCATCCATCATTCAAGCAGAGAATCCTGATTTGTAAGTTTTATCCCTTAATAAATGCCTGCCTATTTCTTAGTTCTGAGCTATTGTGGGATTCCTTTTTAAGTGTCTGATCTCTCAACCATCAAGGACAAACAATGCTGTTATGAACATAGTTGAGCAAATATCCTTGTGGTACAATTGAGCATACTTTGTGTATATACCCAAAAGTGGCATAGCTGGGTCTTGAGGAAGGTTGTTTCATAATTTTCTGAGAAATTGCCATACTGATATTCAAAGGGGCTGTATCAACTTTCACTCTCACCAGCAATGCAGGAGTGTTCCCTTTACCCCACATCCTCTCCATAGGTTGTCATCAGTGTTTTGGATCTTGGCCATTCTTGCAGGTGTAAGATGGAATCTCAGAGTTGTTTTGATTTGCATTTCTTTGAAAGCTAAAGATGTTGAGCATTTCCTAAGTGTCTTTCAGCCATTTTAGATTCTTCTGTTGAGAGTTCTCTGTTTAGGTCTGTACTCCATTTTTTTTATTAGATTATTTGTTCTTTGATGACCAATTTATTGAGTTCTTTGTATATTTTTGAGATCAGTACTCTGTCTGATGTGGGGTTGATGAAGAACATTTTTCCTTCTGTAGGCTGCCATTTTGTCTTGTTGACCATGTCTTTTGCTTTACAGAAGCTTTTCAGTTTCTAGAGGTCCCATTTATTAATTGTTTCTCTCAGTGTCTGGGGTTATATTTAGGAAGTAGTCTCCTGCACCAATGCATTCAAGTGTACTTCCCATTTTCTCTTTTATGGGGTTCAGTGTGGTTTGCTTTATGTTGAGGTCTTTGATCCATTTGGACTTGAGTTTTGTGCGTGGTGATAGATTTGGAACTGTTTTCATTCTCCTACATGTTGATATCCAGTTATGCCAGCACCATTTGTTAAATACACTTTCTTTTTTCCATTTAAATTTTTTTGCTTCTTTGTCAAAAGTTAGGTGTTCATATGTGTGTGGAATGATATCCAGGTCTTTGACTCAGTTCCATTGGTCCTCCTGACTGTTTTTATGCCAATACCAGGCTGTTTTCAGTACTGTAGCTCTGTAGTAGAGTTTGAAGTCAGGAATTGTGATGCTTCCAGAAGTTCCTTTATTGTTCAGGATTGTTTTGGCTATCCTGGGTTTTTTGCTTTTCCATATGAAGTTGAGTACTGTTCTTTCGAGGTCTGTGAAGAATTTTGCTGGGATTTTGATGAGCATTGCATTGAATCTGTAGATTGCTTTTTGGTAAGATTGCCATTCTTACTATGTTAATTCTACCTACCCAAGAGTGTGGGAGATCTTTCCATTTTCTGGTGTCTTCTTCGGTTTCTTTCTTCAAAGATTTAAAGTTCTTGTCATACAGGTCTTTCACTTGTTTGGTTAGAGTTACTCCAAGATATTTTATGGTATTTGTGGCTATTGTGAAGGGTGATGTTTCTCTGATTTCTTTCTCAGTTCATTTATCGTATCTGTAAAAGAGGGCTACTGATTTTTTTGAGTTAATCTTGTATCCTCCTACATTACTGAAAGTGTTTATGAGTTGTAGAAGTTTCTTGGTAGATTTTTGGGGTCAGTTACTTAAACTATCATATTTTCCTTATATTATCATATTATCCTTATATCCTTATATCCAATACACACACATAGACCAAGCTTCCCCAATGAACACAGATTCACAATGTCTCAATAAAGTACTAGCAAATCAAACTCAAGAACACATCAAAAATATCATTCATTTATCATGATCAAGGTGACTTAATTCTAGAGATTCAGAGATCATTTGAAAAATGGAAATCAGTAAATATAATGCATCACATAAACAAATTCAAGGACAAAATAATGTGATCATATCAGTAGAGGCCAAAAAGTCCTTTGACAAAAGCCAATATTGCTGAAGAGATACAAATGTGTGGACTTTATCACAAGTCAGCCAGAGCAATCCTGAGCAAAAAGAACAATGCTGGCGAATCATCACACCCGACTCCAAATTATGTGGGAGAGCAATAGACACATTGGTCAGTGGGATAGAACACCCAGATAAGAGGCCATGCAGCTACAGCAACATGGTTTTTGACAAAGATCCCAAATGTACACATTGTAAAAAAGAAAATGGATCAAAGGCTATGATGGAAGACCTGAAACTGACAGAGGAAAAAGTAGGGTGAATTTATCAAGATACAGACATAAGCAAGAACTTCCTCAATAGGATTTTAGTTCCTCAGGAAATCAGGCTAACACTTGACAAACTGGAACTCATGAAATTAAAAAGTTTCTGTACAGCAAAGGAAACAATCCCATGAAGAGACAACCTACAGAATGGGAAGAAATCATAGCTACTGTTAACCAGAGTTCCCGGGAAGATGTTGTGACAAGGCTGAGTGACTGGAACTTCAGTAATTGGAGAGAAGTTGGAATGCTCAGGCCCACAGTCAGATTTTTGGACCATTTTCCTCATCTTACACAGTCATTGATTGCTCTCCTCTTGTGAATAAACAAGGCCTATGCAGTTTTGTTGATGGCCCACAGCTGTATTTGAGAATATGTTGTTTATGACTTTCTTTGTTCTGTTACTATAAAAGGTTCATGAAATTCTTATCTCATTGAAACATGGTATTCGGAACAATCTGAGTCTCTTATGAGGCCATGGTCATTCATATTTGGCTCCATAATAAATTATCTCCTTTTTCTGCTTGATTTTAGAAATGCTTCTTCGTGTCAACATAGCTATATGTCTGACATGGATTAATATTTACAATATGTAGATAACTTTAAGAAGCTAGACAATAAGAAGTTAAATAATACTGTTAATAAATGGACTAAGGAAATGAGAAACTTTCAAACAATGACATAAAACTGGCTAATAAATACAGGAGAAAAGTCTGATTTCACTAGCTATCAGAGAAACACAAATTAAAATGATACTGATATCTATCTACCTCAGTCAGAATGGCAGTCATTAAGAAAAATAGAGTATGTTTGTAAGGGTATAGACAAATGAGAACCCTATATACTTCTAGTAGTAATGTAAATCAATACAGCCACTGTGGAAATCAGTGTGGAGTTTCCTCAAAAAGCTAAAAGTAGACCTACCATATGATCTAGCTATACTCCTCCTGGGTGTAGTCAGAGGTACGGCCTGTTTTTGGTTTTGGTGGCCGTTTGGCTTTTGTTGTCCAGTGCCTGGTTAGTTTATGTCCGAAATAAATACATAGAAACTGTACTTATTGGAATACTGTTTGGTTTATTAGTTTTAGTTTTTTATTGGCTAACTCTCACATATTTGTTTAACCCATTTTTAATAATCTGTGTGTTACCACGAGTCGTGGCTTACCGGGAAAGATTTAGTGTGTCTGACCTGGGAGTTTTATGGTGGGCGGCTTTTTTTGACTTTGTTTCCTTTTTAGTATTTTGTTTTCTTTTTTCCATCTATCTAAGTTCTGTCCTATCAAAAGGCCAAGGCAGTTTCTTTATTAACCAATAAAAACAACCCAAATACAAAAGGACCCTCCTACACCACCTGGGTATGTTCGTAAAATATTCCAAATAATGTGTTGTGGAATGGTCTTTCTGCATGCCATGAATATGTGTTGCTCTCATTGGCTGATGAATAAAGCTGTTTTGGCACATGGCAAGGCAGGGTAGAGTCAGGCAGGAAATCCAAACAGAGATACAGGACAAGAAGGGAGGAGTCTGGGAGATGCCAGCCAGCTGCTGAAGAAACAAGACATGTAGAAAATAAGGTAACAATCCATGTAACTCATGGCAAAGCATAGATAAGAAATACAAGTTAATTTATAAGTGGGAACTAGCTAGTAATAAGCCTGAACCATAAGCCAAACATTATAATTAATATAAGCCTCTGAGTGGTTATTCAGGAACTGGCAGATGGGCGAGAAACCTTCATTTACATTAATATATAGCAGATTCTTGAATGTCAATTTTTACTTCAATACTATTCATAATAGCTAAGATATGGAAATAACTTAGGTGGTCATCAACAGATGACTGAGTAAGGAAAATGTGATATTCAATTCATGCACACATTAAATTATATATATGATATTTTCAGTCATGAAAAATGGAGTTATGGTATTTGCAAGGAAATGGATGGAAATGGAGACAATCATATTAAGTAAATTAAATGAGTTTCAGAAAGATAAATATTGTATGTTTTCCCTTATTTGTGTGTCCTAGGTTTTATGTAGTTACATAAATTCATCTGTTGTCCTAGTTTAGTTTCTGTTGCTGTGATACAAACATGGATTAAAGCCAACTTGGGGAAGAAAGGATTTATTTGGTTTACAGGTTTCAGCCCATCATCAAAGGAAGATAGAACAGGGGCTCAAAGCAGGAACCTGGAGGCTGTAACTGAAGCAGAGACCATGGAGGAACACAACTTACTGTCTTGTTCCCCATAGCTTTTTCACCATAGCTTTTGATACAACACAGGGAAGGTACCACCCATAGTGGACTAGGCACTCCAATATCAATTAGCAATTAAGACAGACAAGTCCACAGGCTAGTCTGAAAGGAGCAATCCTTCAATCGAGTTTCCCTCTTCCAGGTGCATCAGGTTGATCACTGAAGCTCATTACGACATATGTGCACACAGATGACATGAGAACAGACCTGGAAGTATGCAGTGAACTCAGGGAAGAGAGGAGAGAGGGTAGGAGTCAAGAAGGGGAAGGGGAATGGTTAATGGGGGTGTTATGCTCCAAGTACACTATATACTTGCATGAAAATGGCTCTATGCAATCCAGTTATAAAATTAAATGAAATTGTCTTCTTTCCATGCATTCTTACCAGAATTTGTTATTTGTTTTCTTGATAAGGATTATTCCAACTATGGTGAAATCTCTAAGCAGTTTTAAACTGCCTTTCTCTCATAGTTAAGGATGTTGGACAGTTTTTAAAGTATTTATTGAATTCTTATATTTCACCTGTTAAGAACTGCCTATACTATTTTTTTGGCCCATTCACTGACTGAGGTAAAGTGTAAACAGCATGTTGGCACCCAGTATAGACACACCTCCCATGACCTTCCAGAACACCATATAGAGAAGTTGGAGAAATATAGCCAAACACTTTTTGTCCTTCTTTATAATGAGAGATGGTGCCCTAAATAGAGTGAAGTGAAAATAGTCTCATTCTAATGTTAGGTCAAAAATAGCCATCTAGTATTCCATTTCCCTGCTGGAACACTCATTCTTAGAACCCCCAAGCCACCATATAAGAACTCTAGTTCTCCCCCATGCTGTGGCAGGTCATTTGGATACTCTTCAGCCTTCAGGCCGGTTGTAGTAAAGCTATGTCTCCCAGTTGTGACTTAGTTAATGGCCATCATGAAGTAGATTTACTGTGGTGATCTACAGAAGAACTTGGCCAGCATCGCAATGAAATGAACAGAAGAACTGCAGCAATAGCAAGGTTTACGGCAAGGGTACAAAGACTTCTAACATCCCCGTGGTAGAAATGGGGAGGGTCATCAGACTCTCATCTGAGATTCAAGCTGCCACTCTTCCTCCATCTGCACCCTGTCTGAATCCCTGACTCACAGTCATTGGGCATAAAAACCCTAAATCACTGCCTTAAGCTATTAGGTCAAGGAGTACATTCACATCTCAGTATCTGTGGGAGGTTGTCCCCAGCCTGCACCTCTACCACCCCTGGGTATCCAAAATCCACCAATGTTAAAGCCCCCCCCCGCTTCAAAATAGTGCAATATTCACACATAGCTTAGGCATCCTGTTTGTTTGTTTTTTTGAGACGGGTTTTTTGCTCTGTAGGAATGACTGGACGAGGACTCGTTATATAACCCAAGCTGGTCTCAAGCTCATGTAATCTTCCTGCCTCTGCCTGCTGAGTGCAGATTATAAGTGTAAGCCATTATACCAGGATTTTCCCACATATTTTAAATCAACTCTAGATGGTTTAAAATACTGTAAATATTGCGTAAATTATCATTATACTATATTGTATAGGAACTGAAAAGATAAAAATCTATGCCTTTCCCCCCAAATGTTTTAATTACAACTGAATTTGTAGAACCTAAGTATAGAGGAGTGGTTGGTGTTTGCCATATTCCAATAAGTACTCAGAGTGGTGTCCAGCCTCCTTCGCTAGTTTGCTACAATTGCCATAAAAATTACTATATGGGAACCTCAACTGAAGAACTGCCTTCATCACACTGGCCTGTGAGCATGGCTGTGCAGCATTATCTTGATTAATGATTGATGTGGGAGGGTCCAGTCCACTGAAGTGGTGCCATCCCTGGGCAGGTGGTCCTCAGGTGTATGGGAAAGTAAGCTGAGCAAGCCAGTCGGCAGTGTTCCTCTGTGGTTTCCAGTTCAAGTTTCTGCCACTGAGTTCCTGCCTTAGTTTCCTTCAGTGTTAGGGTGTGTGATTGGGATGTGTAAATCAAATAAGCTCTTTCTTCCCCAGCTCCCAAAATTAGCATGAATACCACTGGGCGACTCAAACAACAGAGATTCCTTTCTGTCCAATTCTATGGCTTGAGTCAAAGGCCAAGGTGTGGACATGGCTGGTATCTCCTGAAGTTTTTCTCCTTGGCTTGCCCATGGTATCTTCCGGATCCTGCTGTACCTGGAAACTGCACTTTCATTTTCCGGATGCCCAGACTCAAATAATCACACAGAAACTATTAATTACAGCACTGTGTTTGGTCAATGGCTCAGGTGTATTTCTAGCTAGCTCTTACATCTTAAATTAACCTATTTCTATTATTTTATATTTTACCATGAGGTTCTGGTTTGTTACCTCACATCCTACTTCTTGGGCATCTCCATGGCATCTCCATGATTACACCTTCTTTTCTCCTCTATCTCTGCTTGGATTTCTCACCTTGCTATATTCTGCCCTGCCATAGGCCAAAGCGGCTTCTTTATTGATCAATGGTAATAGAACATATTTATAGCATAGAGAAGGAAATTCCACATCATCCTGCTGCAGCTCCCTCTGTTCTCACATGTACTTCTGTGAATCTTCTTTCTCATAAGAACAATAATCATACTAGATAAAGGTTTAGTCTAGTGAGCCCTCTGTTACCTAATCACCTCTTTAAAAACTCAAAGGTTCAGGGACCAGCATTTCCATACAGGAATGGAAGGGGGCATAATTAAAGTCATAGCTCTTCTTTAAAAGGAAGAATGACCTGTCCATACTTCACCACTCCAAATATTCAGTTCTTTGTGCTAAATTACAATACATTGCATGTTCTTTTCAAAATTCTCAAGATTCCAAAACCAGAGTAAAGCACATACAGGGAGATGAATAAAATCAGTTGTGAGCATGTCAGCTTCTTCCAGGATACAACTCATGTCCACTTCCTGTAATGGTAAGAATAAGAAAAACCTCCCAGGTAAGATGACAGTTGCCAACGAAGCTGGAGTCTGATTGATTTCTAAGGTAATTGTGGGAGAGGGGAAGCTTTTTAGGCACTAACACAAATGGGTGGGGTGCGTGTGCACATGTGCATGCACACACATGTGTGCGAGTATGTTTGTGCTTCTCTATGACAGTGATTTTCACCTCCCTAATTCTGTGACCCTTTAATACAATTCCTCATGTTGTGGTGACTCCCCAGTCATAAAATTATTTTAATTGCCATTTCATAACTGTAATTTTGCTACTGTTATGAATCATAATGTAAATATCTGTGTTTTCCAATGGTCTTAGGTGACCCCTGTGAAAGGGTCATTTGACCCCCAAAGGGGTTGTGACCCACAGGTTGAGAACTGCTGCTCTATGAGTTTGGCTTCAATAGTCAGATTTCTGGATGAGATTCCCATGTGCCAAATATATATATATATATATGGAAAAGCAGGGCATTCAGCATCTCACCAATGAGCCCACACGTCATTTAGAAGCTCTACAAACATTTGTTGTCAACTGTGTGGCCGTGACACTAGGCTGGACTGCAGTGGCAACACATCACCATTCTGACTGACATTTACCTTTCCAGCGCCTGTATTTTTGTCTCTTTGTATGAGCTGGACCTGGCAAGCTGAGGCTGCATGTTTTGGACAGGACAAGAAAAGTACCAGAAAGGAATTATCTTAGCTTTGTGACATGGCTCAGACTGGCCCAGTTGAGTGTCAAGTTCTACAGCAGGAACCTTGTTCTAGAGTAAAGGTCCAGAGCAGTGGTCACGTCAGCAAACTGAATGCTTAGACTCCAGCCTCCTCCTGTCTTCTCTCCTCCCCCCTCCTGCTAATTTCCTCCTCCTCTCCCATCCCCTCTCTTCCCTTCCTCTCCTTTCATCTCCTCTTCTCCTTTCCTTTCTTCTCTTTTTGAGACAAGTTCTCACTATGTAACCCATGCTGGTCTTGACTCCCAATTCTCCTGTCTCCATTTTTTTGAGTGCTGAAATTTTTGTAGTACCTAGTCTCTAGCTCTTTTATTTTTTTAAAGCTCTGCTCCAACTGTCAGTTACTTCCCCCGGCCTTTTCCGTACCACATTGTCATTTTCCAGCCTTCCCCAGATACCCTGTTGTCTCTGAAATTGACGTATTGCTATACTTTCTCCATGCCATTAAGTTTTGCAAAAAGAAGTGGCATGCAGACTCTAACTCTTATTCTATATTGTCTACTGTGGTCTTGGTCTTTTCCTGCCTCTTTGGAGTGATCAGCAGCAGGAAGGACTATGTCTTATTCCCACCCAGCAGTCCATGATCTTCTTTGTCTAGGAAGGTTAAAGGTTGGTTATAGTATGATTAATAAAAACCCAGAGACAAAAATTGGGGTTCCACCTGAAGGCCAGAAAAGCAAAACAGCCAGTCACTGGCTCTTACCTCTACCTCAGTTCAAAATGGCAATTCTGTCTCCAGGAATCTCAGAATGAGACTGACTGAGAGCTGTCTCCTTCTGTCTTATATTCCTCTCTAGTGCTGGGATTAAAGGCATACACCACTACTGCCCAGTATCTATGGCAAACTAGTGTGGCTACTGGGATTAAAAGTGTGTATCACCACTGTCTAGTCTGTAAGGCTGACCAGTATGACTGTTTAACTCTCTGATCATCAGGCAAGCTTTATTTATTAAAATACAAATGAAATATCACTACACTTGATTGTCAATCTTTGCCCTTAAGGCTTGTGTCACCATCAGGAACTCATTGCATGCTGAGTTATCACGCTTCATGGTGACAGAACAGTTTGGCTTCTTTATAAAGACAGAAAGACTGAAATGGAAGTCAGTGGACAAATATGACTTTCAAAGTTAACTTCAGTTAATACATAGTTGTAGGAGGAAGGGTTACTTATTGGTTCCCGGCCACCCAGCTAGCTTAGATTCGAAATAATCACACAGAAACTGTATTAGTTAAATCATTGCTTGGCTCATTAGCTCTAGTTTCTTATTAGCTAACTCTTACATACTAATTTAACCCATTTCTATTAATCTGTGTACCACCATGTGGCAGTGGCTTACCAGCAATGTTTCATCATGTCTGACTCTGGCGCTCCATGGCGTCTCTCCAACTCTGCCTTCTTTCTCCAAGCATTCAGTCCAGTTTTTCCTACCTACCTAAGTTCTGCCCTATCAACAGGCCAAAGCAGTTTCTTTATTCATTAATGGTAATCACAGCACACAGAGGGAACTTTCACATCACATAGTTTCTCTGTAATCTCTTCAGTAGAAGCAAAAGTTCTCCATCAACGAAGACCACTCTCAAAATTACATTTACTCCACAGGCAGCTTTCTGGAGCCACAGATTTAGGAGCCATAGACAAAGAACACTGTAACTAGAACTGCCATATGACACGGCTATTCCACTCTTGGGTATATCCCCGAAGGACCCTACGTCAACACGCCACAGAGACACTTACACCCCAGAGTTCATCTCTGCACTGTTTACAGTCATCAGGAAATGGAGCCATCTTAAATGTCCATCAACAGGTAAGTGGATAAAGAAAATGCAGTGCATAAGCATGTTGGGATTTTATGTAACATAAAGAAGAACAAAGTCATGGCATATGTTAGGAAACAGCTATGACTGGAAACACTTGTGAAGAAAAATGAGTTTGGTCTGAAGGACAAATTCCTCGTTTGTTCTTGTATGTAGAGCCTAGATTTAAAGTTATGTGTTTTCCCAGAAAGACATATACTGCATGTTTTCTCTTATTTACAGACCCTAGTTCCTAATCTTTAGATTTGAGTCTATGACCTGCAGTAACCACAGAAACAAAGAAAGGAAAAGAAGTCCATGTGGGGAATGAGAAGGAGCTCTAGAGAGAAGGATAATAGAACACAGGTGCTTTGAAAGGGGAAGCGGTGGGGGGAGGGCGTGTCACTAGGAAAGGGGAGGGCAATGCAGAAAAATACAAAAGGGAGGGACAAATAGCACTAAGGATATTTGAAAAAGTCAAAGAAAGCATGTTTTTATATTTATTTAAAATACACATTTTTGTGGTGTGTGTGTGTGAAGTTTTTCCACTTGGGGTGAAAATGCCCCCCCCAAAGTCATAGACTATTTAGCAAAAACTCAAGCAGCAGACACGAGGAATCTCCCCTTTGAGCTGTTAGCTATGGGAGGCAAGTAGACTCCTTACATCATACAGACTGCTGCCCTTGCCCTTGATTGCCTCGTACAACTTAATTGTAAGACCCCATTTCTGAAACTACCACAAATCTCGGACACAGGATTTGGAGGAATAAAACTGAAATTAACCCAAAAGCCTTCTTCCCGAGGGTTAGCTCTCATAGTATCCAAAGGTGCTTCACAAACTGCCAAGGGAGAAAAGCAGTCAATAATCCCACCAGTTCTAACCCTATGAACCACGATAATAAGGAGGATGGCTAGCTATCCCTAATGGTGCGTGAGTGGCATTTATTTATGGTAACAAACAGCTGTCTAATTGGATTGAAGACCCATTCAACAGGAGGGAATTCGTGCTTGGTACTGTAAAGCTAGCCGGCTATCCAAGATTGGTGAGATCATGGGTCTTCACATTCCTAAACGGTTCTCAACCACATTCATACTTATCCTTACACCCACCAATAAGTATAGCACTCACTACTCATCAAAAAACTTCTTTCTTGTCCAATTGACACATTCTTGGAAAGCTACATACATTTGTGAGTTTTTAATCCATAGAATTGTCCTTCACATTTCAATATCTACTTTGTATTTTTATAACATCCTTTATGCTGAGACATGCTTTTTTTGATGGAATTTTTCATTTACCAAAATGCAAATTCTCTTGTGGTTTAAAAAAATAAACAAAAATTAAAATGATGTGTTTCTGTCTATTTATACATGTCTATGTTCAAAGGCTACAAAACTTGGAAGAGAGTCGTGAGAAGGGAAGAAAGCCTCCGACAGGCAGGGGAAGTACAGAGTGTAGTGAAATACGTATAATGAGATAGCAGGAAGAAGAGGAACTTCCTAGAGGGAAGAGAAAGAAATGAATGACAGCAATGTGATACTTAAGATGAAGATGCCATGTTGAAATCCATTAATTTGTCTACAAATCTAAAAAAATTAAGGAAAAGACATTTGTGAAAGAAAAAGCGCATCAGTACTGGGTGGGTGGACTATTTATCATCTTCTCCTAAACTACAGCTAGATGACCCCATGCTTGGCATTGACACTATAATAGGCATCTGGAGACAGTCTGAAGCAGGATCTATGCAAATACTTCGCCACTGGATAAAATAGGCTTGAACATTCCTAGACTTGGTGTCTGTGGGGAAGGGTGGTCTTGAAACTGATTCCCTGTGGACACAAAGGGTCACTGTGTTGCTAGTGCTAAATGACCAAGCCAGTGCTCACATGGGCTTGTCACCTTCAGGTTCTCTCTCTCTCTTACTTGGGCTTTACATTTACAGGGACTTGGTAGCACAAAGCCTTGGCTCATTTTATGAGGATATTGCATCTGGCTTCTGAAGGTCATCAAGCTGGGTATGAAGCAGGCAAGGTTAGGAAAGGGAAGGATGTGGGTCTAGACTCTTCCCCCGACATCTGCCACCTGAGACCTTTGCGTTATTTCATTTTCTCTTTTTTTATTTTTGATTTTTTGAGACAGGGTTTCGCTGTAGCTTTGGGGGCCTGTCCTGGAACTAGCTCTTATAGACCAGGCTGGCCTCGAATTCACAGAGATCCACCTGCCTCTGCCTCCCAAGTGCTGGGATTAAAGGCGTGTGCCACCACCTCCTGGCTCATTTTCCCTTGGTGTGAGCATCAGCCTGTCCCAAAGTCTTCCTTCCTGCCCCAGGACTCAGCCTCTGAATGAAACAGAGACCTGGGGCCAGGCTCAGGAATGCCATCCTGAAATGACTTCAAACCACCTGAACATGTCCTGCAAATGTTGCTAGATTGTCACCAGCTCCAGACTCACCTTTCATAGCCTGCCTGAGAAAGCAGAGAAGTCCTACCCCATCCTAGTTATTAGTGCTTTATAGCAAGCCTTCCCTATTCAAAGTGGTCAATGGCTTCTGTCTCTTGACTGGGCTCTGGCTAAGTGGATCTTCTTTTCCCCATGAAACTCCACCAGGCTCATCCCCATGCAGAGGAGGGATGACAAGCCAGCAGCAGATGTGAAACCCTGCTGTGCTAGGCATAACTATGTAAGTAGATTTACCTGATAAGCTACCTTGTGAAAATGGACTTGATCTTGACCTGTTGGACTGGGAACTGAGAGTGTGTCAGGAAGCAGACCCTGTGGGGAAGGGCAAATTCCCATTTCACACAGGAAGGGCTTTCTAATCACTCCAACTGCAGGGACTGCCAGGTCTGCCTCTGCCCGGACAAGTGTTGGATAGAGGAGCTACAGGCTGAACAGTTACTAGGGGGACTTTATGGGGAATTGAGATGTGATAAATGAGATTTCTAAGAATCCACTACTCTAGGACAATAAATGAAATGTAGAGTAAGGAATTGCAGTAAGAAAAACTAAATGAAGATGTTGCCCATCTTTAATTCAAAATCAGAGTCTCCATGACATTCTAACACGGTTGTAATTGATAATGTCATTGTGATGATGGCTTTTCACCATTTTTTTGTTTGCTTTTAATTTGTGTGCATGTGTGTGCATGGCATATGCATGTGTTTGTGAATGGCATGTGAATGTGTTTGCAGAAGTCGATGCTAGGTGTCTTCCTGTATAGCTTTCCACCTTACATTTTGAGATGGGGTCTCTTACTAAACCTGGAGCTCACTGTTAGCTGCTTGATTAGCAAGTGAGCCCCTGGAATCCTCCCATCTCTATGAGAATGAGGACTGCAAGTGTCTCTCCACCCAGTTCTCTACAGGTTCGAGGGCTCCAAACTCACATCTTTACATAGGAAGTACTTTACCAACCGAGCTGTCTCTTCAGTCTGTTTTTAATACTTTAGAAGATATCCAGCCAAACGAAGTCACAGAAAAATGATGGCACTGGTGCTTGAAACGCAATGAGAACACTTAGGCGACTAAAATGAAAGATGATTCTGCTAGAATTTACACTTTTCAAGACTCTGAAACCTAATTTTCAATTTGATCCTAAACACATTTGCTGCATTTTTTATCTCAGAAATACTGAAGCTGTTTAATGTAGACATTTATGATGTACTAAAGTCACCAAGAGACTTTTTAAACAGTTAGTATTAGAGGATGTGAATTTATGGTTCTATAAATGTCTTCTTGGACTGTGGAAGAGTTAGCACTACTGAAAACCTAGCTGTCAACTTCAAGCCCATGTTTACAGTGCCAGATAATCTTCTTCTTCTTCTTCTTCTTCTTCTTCTTCTTCTTCTTCTTCTTCTTCTTCTTCTTCTTCTTCTTCTTCTTCTTCTTCTTCTTCTTCTTCTTCTTCTTCTTTTTTTTTTAACCAAGAAGCAATGTTTTCATCTCACTGATTTAAGAAAAATCGCCTGCCCCTTACATGGAAACCCTGACAGTTTTACAGATACACAGTGCTTGGTTTTTGTCAGATTCTCTGGATTGGGGAAACAATTTGTTTTCTTTGTGTATGTTCTGTATGGTGCAAGGGTTGAATGAGTGAACTTATCAATAATATAGCAAGCAGAGCAAAACAATAAATGGCAAGTAGAAGCAGCAGATAGATAGCAAAATGTCATTAAATCGATTTATAGTATCTGGCCAACACTACTGCTCACAAAGGTGACGTCATCCAAACCTGGGCTTTACAAAATTCAACAGAAATTGACTGAGGAAGCCGAGGCAGGCAGCTGAATTTCCTGATTGAGTTTCTCTCCATGGATGGGCACCCAAGTGTCCCTTCCAACCATTTTTAAACCATGGTATAAACACGGTGAGCCTCTGTTGAAAATCGGTCACCTTCTAGATGCGCTCCAGTGTGCATTTTAATAGCCTTAACTAACTGCTGTTTTCCTCTCTTTCTTCTACAGAGACAGGAGGCCAGCCTGACCCAGAACAGAGGGCTTTAGAGAAAAAAGGGGGGGTCTCATCATTCCTTGAGTCTACTTTCAATAAACTCAAATAGTACATGAATGTTCAGAAAACATGGACAATGGAAGCCCAGCTCATGAGGGTAACTCTACCAGGAACTAGGCTGGGGGCCTTTTGCGTGATGTTTTGACCAAGAATCTGGTTTATTTTGGCCTGTGTCATGTTCTGTGAACATGAGAAAAGCTGAATGGAAAGACAGTGAACCAGTTCGTTTGCCAGAGAATATTTCTGGAAAGGAGAGTGTTCAGGCTGGTGCTGAGCAAGCTACAGTGATTGTGAAAGACCAGCATCACAAAAGAGACATCTCCTGTGATGCAGTGGGACAATGAGAAATAGGTCAGGAGGGCAAAACCCCAGCATTCTGGGGCTTCACCTTGAAAAGACGTAGGTTCTTCTTAAGGAAGGAAGCCTACACTGGAAAGGTTTCCTGCCATTCGGAAGCACCTGCCTTGGAAAGTGTCTCTGCAGGGGCTGTGCTCCAACAGGCTAGGCTACCTCTTGAGCCGGCAGCAGAACTTGGCAATACCATCCACATGGTCCTGGTTTCACAGGCATGAGAAGTACAAGACTGAAGGGGTCATGTAAAGAAGCTGAGGACCGGTATATAGAGGGTTGGAGTCCCTTCAAAGAAGTCCCAAGAGGCCATCGTATGAAATTGTGAAGGGAAAGCCTCAGCTCCAATAGAGACCCTAGAATTTTGAGAAGTCAGATCATAAGACTTCCACTAAAGCGAGCTATGGACATGGAGTAGAGCTGACCTCACAGAGACTCTATATGGCAGAGCTGGAGCAGGGACTTCCTAAGTCATCTGGAGCCCATAATATCACAGTATGAATCTAATATGATGGACACGGAATAGCAAGATTTAGTGTTTGCCTTTCTGGGTCTTCGTTTTGCTTTGTTGTTGTGTCCCAGTTCTTCCATTTAGGGACAGAAACATTTGTTCTGTGCCATTGTCTATTAGAGGCATTAAGTTGTTTTTTTTTTTATTTTATAGGAAGATACTCATTGTTAAGAGACTTTGGACTACTTAAAGTGTTGGAATTGGTAAAAGATCATGGGGACGTTTAAAGTTGGACTGGATACATTTGTATTATAACATGGTCATGTGCCTATGGGGACAAGTCATTGAAGATCATAGCTCAAAAGTGATGCGTTTGGGTGTCAAATTAACAAGGAGAGGGCTGTGATTATTAGTGTTGTTAGCTTGACAGACTCTAGACTCATCTGAGAGGCAGCGCTCTGAGCATGCCTTTGACTATGTTGGTTATGCTAGTTGATGTGAGAAAACCTATCTTCTTTGTGGATGGCACCATTCCCTAGGCAGGGGATCCTGGGCAGTAAAAATAGAAAAAAAAAACCCAGCAAGCTGAGCATAAATATGGACACCTTTGTCACTCTCCACTTCTTGACTCTGAATGCAATGCGATCAGCTCCCTCAAGCTTCTGTCACTGTGAAGATGGGCTGAAATCTGGAACTGTGAACTGAAACAGACCCTTTCCCTCTTCAGATGCTTTTATTGCAATGGCAGAAAAGAAACTAGGACAATAGGAAACAGTAGGTGCCACTTTTTATTGATATAACTTCCTGCTTTTGATTCTTGTGATTCTGATAATCAGGTGTCAGCATCAGGACAAAATGGTTAACAGGCACACATGTATTTTCTCTTTTCTTTTTGAAGTTTTTCTAGGAGTCTAAAATTACTTTAAAAAAGGAAATCACAGGCTAGAGATAAATCAACGGTTAAGAGCACTTGCTGTTCTGGCAGAGAACCAGGGTTTGGGCCCAGAACCCACATGGTGGCTCACAACTATCTGTAACTCTAGTTCCAGGGCATCCAATGCCTTTGTGCATTGCATGATTGCGGCACACAGACATACATGCAGGAAAGACACTTCTACACATTAAATTTAAAACATCAGTTTATGTGACCAATTCAAACAGGAAGTTAACCAAGACTCTAAACCCTCTGAGCAGGTCTTGGAATCTATCTCTCATAAATGTTTCCTAAAGATTCCCTTTTGGGGGACTCTGTGCCTAACACAGGCAAGGACAACTTCTCATCTGTAGCATCCCTGAAAACCTTCATACTATTTTGACAGTTCTGTTGGCTTTACCTTTCCCTCATTTCCCCCATTTTTCCCACCTTTGCATACATGGCCACTCACCTCATTTGTGCCCGTGGTGCTGAGCATACCGTATCCCACCTGCTGCCGTTCTGCTAATTGAAAGAGCTCTGCTGACTCTTAAACAAGATTCTGTATCTTTTCATGGATATAGGAGTCCCCTCTGTATGCTGCGAGCATATTTTGTTATTGTTGGTTAAAAAGAAGTGTTAAGTGTAGACTGCTCTTTCATTCCCAGCTGCTCAGACCCGAATAATCATACAGAAACTATGTTAATTACAACACTGTTTGGCCAAGAGGTCAGGCATTTTCCTAGCTAGCTCTTATATCTTAAACTAACCCATTTCTGCTAATCTGTGGATTGCCACGAGGCTGTGGTTTACTGGAAAGGTTCCAGGTCCTTCTCCTTTGGCAGCTACATGGCATCTCCTTAACTCTGCCTACTCCCTCTGTATTTCTCTGTTCAGATTTCCCATCTGGCTTTATTCTGCCCTTCCATTGGCCAAAGTAGTGTCTTTATTAACCAATGGTATTAAAACATATTCATACAGAGGGGAATCCCACATTAAAGAAGCTGCTTTGGCCCATGGCAGGGCAGAATATGGCAAGGTAGGAAATCCAAGCAGAAACAGAGGAGGAAAGAAGGCAAAGTCAGGCAGATGCCATGGAGCTGCTGAAAGGGAAAGATGCCAGAACCTTAACAGTAAGCCACAGCCTTGTGGCAATACACAAATTAATAGCAATGGATTAATTTAAAGTGTAAGAGTTAGCTAGGACTATACCTAAGTTTTGGCCAAATAGTGTTGTAATTAATCTAGTTTCTGTATGATTATTTAGGTCCTGGAAGGCATGAAAAAAGTAGAGTCTCTGTTTACATTTCATCTTGTTTAAAATTTACTCTGTATCACTTCAATAAAATGGCTTGTGTGTTATTTGCTTTTTAATATGTATAGCGCTCTTTTTTCTCCACTTCACTGTTTCCTTTACAACCACAAATAGTCCAATTGATCACACACACACACACACACACACACACACACGCACACACACACGCACACACGTCTCAGTTCTCAAAGATGACGTGAGTACATCTCGCCACACAGCAGCCATCTCTGCACCCCTGATTCATGCAGGGGAAACATGGTATTAAAACAACACACGGTGAGCCAAACACTGGGTTACCTCTTGTCATAGCAAAAACAATGAAGTCTTACTGTATCGCCAGGAAACACTTGCTCTCCTGTCCCAGCTCATTCTATTATTTGTGCATGTACTAAGTGTTAGGAGGGAAAGAGTTTGCCAAAATCAGCAAACACTATTTAAAAAAAAAAAAAACCTGCTATTTGGCTCTGCAAAGCTTCTCTGCCCAGATTCTGAAGGTATTTTTCCCAGCCCAAGAGCTGCCTTGCAATCACAGAGCACCTAGGCTATAGTTAGGGGTCTGGCAATTCCAGAAACAGCTATGGCAGATAGAGTTATGGATACCCAAAGAAACAAGGATACTCCTTTCCCAATTTCACAATGTAGCTGCATCTCAACAGTATAGAATTCACTTCAAGTCTCAGATATAAGAAAATGAATTCCACAGGAAAACCTATTACCCAGAATAGCCTTGGTCAAACAAAAATGACGTCATTATCAAGCACTGACCCACCCATCTACAGGACAATTTGCCTGAAGAAGCCACAAAGGAAGAACAATTCCAACTATAATACAGCGTAGGAAGAGAAAGGCCAGATGGTTTGGGGCTATGACTGTATGGAGGCCCTACTACTGGAGACCGTGTCTTTCCCATCGCTCCCTTCCAGTCCCTCGCCTGAAGGACATGGTTTTGAAGGATCAGCATGTTCCAGCCAGAGTTGAGGATGGCATCCGAGGAAGATCTCAACTGGCCTGTAAACTGGGATGAGATGTTTTCTTCAAGAAATTCTCTTCCACCACCAAATTTCCACTTTCTGCTTAGCTGAAAGTGGCAGTGGCCCAATTTCACAGGGCAGACAGGGTCCAATCCTGTCCAGCCACCAAAACCACAGAATTGATTTTTCACTGAGGCTTATGAACGACTCCTCATCAGGACCATTGCAATACCCTTCCACCTGCAGACCAAAGGAAGAGCCGTGAAACACAGTGGGAAACTCAGCTTGAGCATCTTGAAGAGACATTGCGAGGGTCAATAAACCATGCATGAGTGCCTGAAAGGATTTTAGTTCTGCTGACTGCAGGAAGATAGTCCACCAGAGTGTAACTGTGCAGTACATGTCAAAAGTATCAGCTAAGCTAGACAGTCAGAAATCTTAAACTAGGGCACTAACTACTGTGCATCCCCTTCCTGGACAACCAGCCTTGATGTGTCAGAAAGTGCTAATAATGTTCTGAGGCTTCTGGGGATCAGAGCTGAAACCCTAAGAACTACGAGGGCCCAGGCAGAGCTAGGACAGCAGGGGGCAACATTGGCCCATGCTGATGAACTATCCCAACACCTGCAGCGACTGAAGAAGTCCTTTGTCTGGTGACAGTCTTGAGCAGAAAGAACAGAGCAGTCATGGAAAGTCCTTTTGTCCATATAGAAACATGGTGAGATGTCTCCTTAGCCTCCGAAGGTCAAGCACAGGAACAAGACCGGGTACAGATTAGAGCATTCCCCATTTCCCAGTTTGTTCTCGCCCAGACTGAATAAAGAAAATGTACACAACAGGTGTCCGGAACTTACCTAGGCTGCTGCAAGTCAAGGTCACTGAGAGGCATCGAGTGGCCAATAGCGTGGAGCACCTTGCTCTCCAGACATGTTGCTGGCTGCCTTTTCTAAACTAGGTCTTGGTGCTCAGGCATCTCCTGTTTTAGTCAAATTCCTCTCAGGTGTCTGCTCTAGGGGATGAGACTTGAGAAGACACTTCAGCGTCTAAGGACAGTGCCCTGCGGCTCTGCTGTTAGACTCCAGCCAGTCCCCATGCAAATCCCATATGGTCCGCCTTCAAAGTGGTCACATGTTGCTACCAGCCTGGGTCAGCTTTTGTCTCCTCTTTTCTCCTGAAATGCTGCAGAAGCCTTCCAGCTAGTCTGCCTGCCTCTGTGTTCCTTTCAGTCTCAGCTCCACACAGGCACCAAAGGGACTCCTGTAAGATGGCTAATTAGATCCTCTCACTGCACTGTTCAAGCTGATACTGGCTTCCCACCATGCACACTGCAAAGCTAAAGACCACCTTCCAATGGGCCACAAAGCCTTGTGGTTTGATCCTAGCATCTCTCTGACCTCCTCTCTTCCTGCTGTTCTCCCTCGGTCTTTCCCAGTCATTCTCTCCTCTTCCTGCCTCTTCTCAGACTTTCCAGGCACAGTCTCTCTTCGGAGCCTTTGCCCGCGCTGCTCCCACGGCCTTTGAGCCTTTCCCTGACATATTACCTTGCTCATTTCCCAGCTCTCAGAGCTATATTCAAAGACACACTCATGACTCCCATCTCCATCACCTTTATTTTACTTGCTACCGTGCATCAGCATAGAGCGAACATCAATTTCCCTTATGTCTCTTGTTTAATATCTGTGAGGACCAAGAGTGGAGATCCTGTTTTATCTTGTTCAATGAAGTATCCCTAGAGACTAGAATAGTGTGTGGTGTTCAGACAGCGCTCAGCAACTCTGACTCCTTTGCTAGTGGAATAAATGAATCTCAAATGAATTGTGGATAGCAGAATATGCATAGCAGGATAAAAACGGGCCAAAGGAGGCCCAAAGTGTTGAGTAACCCAAGCCAAGACAAGCTTGATCTTTCTGCTCCCTCCCCCTTCCTTGCTTCTCAGCACTGAGAACTGAACCTAGAACCTCACAGACACTAAGCTATATTCCCGGCCTTATTTTTTTTATTTTTTTATTGATCTCACTAAATGGTCCAATTAGTTGTCCACTGAGAAGCTAGGATTGTAGACCTACTGCCAGTCCCAGGCAGCTTACACTCTCAGTCAATTCCATTTTCTCTGTTTAACATACTGCCCCTGAGTGTGGCCTAGATCCTGCCTTCAGGGTGTGTGAGTGTCTGGTCACGCCCTGTCTTCCACCAGGATTGTCCTTCATGAAAAGGTGTATCCTGGCTGTCACGTTCCTAGACAACCAAGAGTGACTTTCTGTACCTGGCTTCCCTGAGTTGCCCTTGGCTGACTCTGTGTCAGAGTAGCTTTGTTTAGCATTTGGTCAGAGGCTGTGCATACACCCCTTGAACGTTCCTGGGTCCTCTTTGACCCCACATCCTGGACTGATGCCCCGCAGGTACAGAAAGGGATGGTGCTGTCTGATGTCCTAGCTTGTCCTTTCTGTTGGAAGCTTGGTCCTACCAACAAAGGCGAACAGGATGATTGGGCTTCGGTATTCTTGTCCTGTTGTCCTGTGGCCTGTTAGATGACAGCCTCGTGAGATGCTTCATGGGGAAGAGAGACCCAGTCCTCTAGATCAGGGTTTGAGGCAAGACTACATCCCAACTTCTTGGTTCTATGAGCTCAGAGCTAGACAGACGGTTAGAGCCTGTCAATCACAATGCCAAAGTCTTGCTCTTCTTCCTAGATCACCATTGATTTCCTTGAATAACTGACCTCCCTTGCCATGTGGCCTTGGAACACTGGTGAAGCATTTTCAAAGCAACTCATCGTCATTTTAGTTGTGAATGGAAAGCAGAGTGTGAGCACGGGACCCAGGTCCTCAGCACATCCATGATATTTATCATGTCTCTCCATTGATGACCTTCATGTCTCCACTGCCTATTCCCCAAAATGTGTAGCAAATTGGAGGGTCCTGTGTGTCCTCACCCTGGCATGCCGCGGAAGCTAGATCTCTTCCCTCCAATCCAAGTGTAATTTGGTATCTATTATTCAGTCTTTACCCTTTCTCCTACCCCGCTCTGCCTCTAATGATCTCCACCCTATTCTTTCTCCAGTAGAATCTTTGAGGGTTGTGGAGGACAGTTAGAGGGTCCTGAATTACCCTCATGGATGTGAGGAGCCACCTATAAAGTACAGGCAGAAGCATTCAACTAGACAGCCTTATTTTTTTTTTTTTAAGTTTTTTTGAGATACGGTTTCTTTGTGTAACAGTCCTGGCTGCCCTGGAACTCACTTTGTCGACCAAACTGGCCTCAAACTCACTGTGATCCGCCTGCCTCTGCCTCCCAAATGCTGGGATTAAATACTTGCGCCACCACTGCCCGGCCTGTCGTCTTTTAAACAGGCTTGAGGATCAGTTGTCAGAAAATCTATTGCGTGGTTTGAGGTGGTCATGGGGGGCTGTAATTTGCCTTTGTCGATCCCTTCACTCAGCTTCCATCCCCTCCAATCATCACATAGTCTGTAGTTGTCTCAAATTTGATTTCTATCAAGCACCTAGCCCCTTCGGCTGGTTGAGGTTTAAAAGCTGGCATCTGAGGGTACTGGCCTTCATTGCTGTCATGTCTAGAGAAGTCAGACGCTGTGGCTGGCAACTGAACACACTGGGATCTGAATGGCAGGGTTTGCTTTGCTCAGAGCTCCATGGAAGCAAAGAACATACAGGCTGAGCGAGTATTTTTAGTTTCCAAACCCAAACTTTGAAATGCTCCACAATCCCAAACTTTTTGAGTGCTGAAATGACAGCCCAAGTGGAAAATTCCACATCATAAAACTTTGCTTCATGCACAAAATTATTTAAAATATTGTATTAACTTACCTGCAGGCTATGTCTACAAGGTATATATAAAACATAAAGGAATTTTGTGTTTAAACTTGGTTCTTGTTGCCAACATATTGCACTATGTACATGCAAATTATTCCAAAACCTATGAAAAAAAATTCCCAAATCACAACCATTCTGGTCTGCAGCATGTGGGATAAGGGGTATTCAATCTGTTTTATATAGTATTTCTAATCGACTACTGAACTGCCATTTTCCCTATGAAAAATGGCTTTTTTTGTGATTTAATTTTAATTCTGCCATAGGCCTGAACCACAACTGGTCAAGAAACAAGCTCTCTCAAGGCTTCTGAGCCCTGCATTTTGACTGCAGAGGAGAGGTCCTCAAATGACCGTGCAGTTTTTCCGTGACCCCAGAGAAGAGTTCTTCAGCCTTGCTGGGAACTCCCCTCTGCCTCTCTATAAGGGGCCCACCATCCAGAGCACACGGTCACACTCGGATCTGGAGCCCTGGCCAGAAGCAAAGGCTGCCAATTGTACTGTGTCGAACTTAATTAAGTAATAGTTTTATGAGGTGGGTGGCAATCCCCTAGGGAACAACTTAAGGCCACAGGATTTATTGAGCTCTAACTGCAAGCTGACAGTCTCCAGCACGCACACAAGAGAGCCTGTGTTACCAGAAAGTTAGCATTGCAAGAGGATACTCTCAAAGTAGAGTGAGGGGCCACTCTCTAGCCAAGGCCTCTGCTCTGCAAAGTGCCAGCACATCCAACAGGATTTAAGAAGGACACCAGCAAGCGACGTGCACTTGGACAATGAGGAGGCGGAGTTCAAGATGAGGGCTCTTCCTCAAGAATACCAAGGGCAGGCATGGTGAAGAGGCAGTGTTACTGTTGCAGAGAACCCAGGTTCAGGCTCTAGCCCCTCATGTCAAGTGGCTAATGACACTCCAGCTCCCAGGGGACTGATGCTCTCTTCCGGCCTCACGAGCACCTGCATTCATTAGGCACTCACACACACACACACACACACACACACACACACACACACACACACACACACACACAATTTTTAAAAGTAATAATATAGCTTGGTGGTGGTGGCACATGCTTTTAATCCTAGCACTGGGGAGGCAGAGGCAAGGGGATCTCTGTGAGTTTGAGGCCACTCTGGTCTACAAAGTAAGTTCTAGGACAGCCAGGGGTACACAGAAAACCCTGTCTTGAAAAAAACAACAACAACTAATAATAATTATTATTATTATCTTTTTTAAAAAAGAGAATACCATGAGCAGTAGGATTTTAGTGGGGTGGGTCTTAGGGGGAAGACTAGGGACAAGAGTAGCCAGGCAGGGATGAACTAATTAAGTTTGACTTCTGTAACAGAAGGACCAGAAAACCCCAGTTCCGAGTATCCCTGCATCAGGACTCCTCCACCAGACAGATAAAGAGTGGGGAGGGGGAACAGAAAGGGTTGGCACAGGAATTGCTAAAGCACAACACCCCTTTCACCATGTCTGGTTTGGGGAATCATTTTTGTGTCTTGATTTTAAGACAACACAAAATGCTCTGCTAAAATTCCAAGGAGTTGCAAACCAAAAGTCAAAAAGGCCTATTAGAATTGCCTTTGATGCCTTGTGTTTCTTTTTCTGTGTCATTCCATGAGGTTGGTCCCTCTGCAAGAACCCAGGAGGAAAGCAAACTTAAAGCTCGGCAGGTGGTTTGGTCCCTGGCAGAGCTTCAAAGCCCCAGGCTGAGAGCGTCTCTATCATCTATGACCCACGACTTCCAAGGTTGCTGGGAGCATTTGTTTCCTTGCAACTTGAATGAAAAAAAATGAAGGCTTTGTGTATTCTTTTTATTAATCAATAGAATTGCAACCCAGGTCAAAACAAACATATGAAAACATGCCAGGCACACGTGGGAGGAAAGATACGTGTTGGAGGAATCCTTGGATTTGCTCATGTATTTAAGCCAGTGCACTGGTTGAAGGTCCCTTGGGCTTTTGTAGGCGCTCATGAGTGTTGAGGCAGAGCCCAGCTATCCAAGTTTCCCCAAGGCTGTATCATTCTTTCCTGCTGCTCCAGGATTCACAATCACCTCGTATCATTTTGAAAGGTGTCTCAGTTTGGACATTAAATTCTATGGCTACCTAGACCTGGAAACCTGTCCTCTAATGAAGGCTCAAACATCTAGCAAGGCCACTCTAACTGGGCCATGACCAACTGCCCCAGGAACATCTGAGGACCAAAGTTACCTCAACCACAATGCTCACAAAGACTAGAGTGTCTGTCTAGTACAGATGGCCAGGGTCACTGTGTGGTTTTTTTGTGCCACCTGGCTCCTGGCTCACCTCTTATAGATGGCGCTAACCTGAACACAGGAGACATTTTCCAGGTCTATGACTTGAAATTGAAGACTTTGTTCTCCTAATTCAATGAAAGAATCCTTTTTAAATTTGCCCACTTGGTGACTGTGGAAAATAGCACTCCAAAATTTCATCGGGACCCCACGGGAGATATCTCAGGGGCTGGAGAGATGGCTCAGTGGTTTAGAGTTACTCTTGTGGAGGATCTGGGTTTAGTTCCCATAACTCACATGGTGCTCACAACCATCTGCAGCTCTAGTTTCAGGGGATCCAATAAGTAGGTCTGGTGCACCTACTTACTCATACACATAAAGTAAATACATCTAATAAAAAATAAAAATTTAAAAAAAGTCAGGTGTAGTGGTGCCTGCCTTTAATCCCAGCACTTGAGAGGCAGAAAACAGAGGATCTCTGTGAGTCCGAGACCATCCTGGTCTACAGAGTGAGTTCCAGGGCAGCCAGAGGTACGTAGTGAGATCCTGTCTCAAAATAAAACAAACAAACAAAAATGAGAGAGATATATCTTAAAGATAGACCTAGGAAGTTATTTCCCAGAAATTCTGAAGAACTGGACAGAACTCACATGGAAGATAGATGAGTTTGGTTTATGTCACCCCTGAAGGGCACATTGGGTGCCCACCAAACAGCACCCTGGCTTAGTGACTTCTAGGAAGACCTCAGCTTCCCTGCAGTTGCAAGTGACACCTGGAGCACGGGTCACATAAATCCTGTGTCAGCTTTCCTTTACTGTGACCAAATCCACGTAGAGGAGAAAAAGTAACCAGGTCTGAGGCTGCAGGCCTGCAATCCCTGCTGCTCAATGGGCAGGGAGAGGAGAAACATGGGTTCAAGGCCTGCCTCAGCAACAGGGTGAGTTCAAAGCCAGCCTGATCAACTTAGCAAGGTCATTTCTTAAAAAAAAAAAAATGTAAAGGTCTGGGGATACATCGAAGCAGTAGAACACTTGCTTTGCTAATATATATGAACTATCAGTGCCTTTAACACACTAAATAAATAAATGTAAAAAATAAAATAATGTACCTAATGTTGGCTTATAAAACACCCAGGAAATATGTGTAACGCCACAGTGGCATTCTAAATCTTGGAAGAGTCTGTAACGACCCTATAATAAGCAGCTCCTTTCACATGTCCTGGGTCCAATTTCTTCCTGTGTGGACAGAGAGCGAGAGAAAAACCCCATGATCGGTTATGAGCCAACTCCAATGTGAAGAAGGAAGGGTAGAGCCCCAGAAACCTGGTGTTGTGCTATAGTCTGCCAGAGGTCATTGCAGCTGTGTTGGGACCAACAGCATTCAGCATCCCTTGCCAGCAGCCAAGGTGGGGAGGGGGAAAAGCCTACGAGACGGGTGACTGAAAATAAAGGCAGCCATGCTACAACAAGGAGGAACCTCAAGTATGAGAGTGAATGAGCCAGGTACAAAAGGACCCTCTTTGTAAGGCTGGTTATGCAGTCAGCTGGTTGTCACTGTGGTCAGAGCTATGTTAATACAGTCCCACAAGCCAGGTGGCTTGTAAAGGGTAAAAGCTTGTCACCCAAAGACACAGCCTGTGTCTTCTAGAGGCTGAAAGTCCAAGGCTAAGCCACTGACAGAGGTGAGGGTCCTCTTCCTGGTCCAAAAATGGCCATCTTTTCACTGTTGCCTCACTTAGCAGAAGGGACAACAGGCCTCTTTTATAAGGACGCTCATCGGGGTTCTATTTCTGCATTAGTCCCTTTTCTATTGCTGTGATGAACCACCATGACCAGAGCAATTTAAAGTAGAGTTCATTTAGGTTTGTGCTTCCAGAGGGCTAACAGTCCGTCAGAGCAGAGAATGGTGGTGGCAGGCAGCAGGCGGCAGGCGGAAGGCAGGCAGCAGGCAGCAGGCAGCAGGCGGCAAGCAAGCAGCAGGCAGCAGGCAGCAGGCAGCAGGCAGCAGACAGCAGGCAGGCGGCAGGCAGCAAGGCATGGTCTCAGGAACAGAGCCACCAACTGGGAACAAGTGTTCAAACATCTGAGCCTAGGGAAAACATTCTTCTTCAAACCCCGACAACCTCCCAAATGGCCCTTGTCTTAGTCAGGGTTTCTATGGCTGTGACAAAACACCAGGACCAGAAAGCAAGTTGAGGAGGGAAAGGTTTATTAGGCTCACACTCAGCATTGCTGTTCATCACTGAAGGAAGTCAGCACAGGAATTCAAACAGGGCAGGATCTAGGAGGCAGGAGCTGATACAGAGGCTGTGGAGAGGGTGCTTCTTACTGGCTTGCTCAGCCCACCTTCTTATAGAACCCAGGACCACCAGCCCAGGAATGGTACCACCCACCATGGGCTCAGTCCCCTCCCATTGCTCACTAATGGAGAAAATGTCTTACTGCTGGATTTCATGAAGGTATTTCCTCAGCTGAGGCTCCTTCCTCTGACGACTCTAACTTGTGTCAAGTTGACACACAAAACCGGCCAGTATAGCCCCCCGACCATCACCTTTGGTGTTAGGACTTCAAAGTAAGAAGGGAATACAGACATTGAGACCATTGCCCAGATGCCACCCAGCTCAGACAGAAGGCAGAATGGTGGGTACCAGGGACTGGGCAGAGGGCATTGGGAACCATTTCAGTTCCAACAGAAATTGCCTTGGAGATGGGTGGTAGTGATGGAGAGTCTACAGCATGAAGTCTCTAATACCCCTTTTCTGGAAATACTTAAGATGAAAAGTTTTATATTATACATTATATATACATATAAATATTAACATGAAAGAATAAAAAATGGCTAATTCTTACCTGTCCTGGTTTTAGAGAAACACATTGGCAAAGGCCGGGTGAATATCCATGCCCACTGCCCCTCTGTATTACACACTACCCTGGGTGTTTTTGTGCCTCCTGTCCCAGCGCTTTTCTGAACCCCTTCCCCCAGAAGTTCTCACATGGGTCTCTTGGCCTGCACAGTACCTGCAGGTCCTGCCAGGACTGTGATCTGAGAGCCTAATGGGTAGGGACCCTGCCCTGGGCAGGCAGTAGGCTGCATGGGGTTCGCCTGTGATCTCTCGTTCATCGCTCACCATTGCCAAGGCAGAGCAAGTGTGCCCAAACTCCAGAAGTCACATACTTCAGAGGAGTCAGAGAATTCCTTAAACTCCACAACTGCCCTGACCTTAGGGCCTGTGTGAGAAGCAGGAGAAAGTTCCATGCTTTCCAGTCTCTGGGAGCCCTGCAGCATCTCACAGCCTTGGGTCCCTTGTTGGTACAATGAGAGGACTGGATCACAGCTTCAGGGAGGCTTAGACAGGAGTATTGCCATATGCAGGAAGCCTGGGCTACATAGTGAGTTCTGGGGCAGCCTGGGCTACCTTGTCTCAAAAAGAAAGTGGTGCTGATATGAGTCAGGGGTACCATTGAGCTTCTCAAACACAGAAAGAGTTTGTCCTCTCCTGTCCGTCTAATCCTTGTATGTTCCCTGGAAGAGGCCATGCCCAAGGCAGTCCGGCCTGCCTGGCTCCTATCTCTTACAAAATGGGATGGAGACTCCAGCTTGCGCTGCCTGCAGATCCCTCAGAATGACCCCCTGGCTCCCAGATGAACCATCTTCTCTGCAGATAGACAGAGTGACCCAGCAGGCCCCTCCCTTCCTGCCAGCCTGCCTGGATCAGCACTGCCATTAATTAGGCAGTGGTTTTATGAGGTGAATGGAGACCTCGAGGGCTGAGGTTGGAACGGTAGATTTATGGAGCTTTCCTGTTGATGCAAGGCCAGCTGGGTCTCCTGGGCAGCCCCGTGGGAGGCAGATATCTGCTGACCTTTCTTCTCTACGGTGTCATGTGGAATGCACTCCTGGATAAGCTCAAAGTGGGCAGAGTAAACCATGGGGATGGCAGCAAGCCTGTCCACGGCCTCTGAAATCCAACCTTCTCAGAAGGAAGGCTGAGAAACTGCAAACTCACAGTATAGCACAGTGGTCGGCACTTGCCTGGTATGCCTGAAAACTTGGGTGTGGTCAGCAATGAAAAAGAAGGAAAGAAGGAGGGAGGGAGGGAGAGAGGAAGAGAATAGGTAGGTTAGACAAGAATAGTTCTGCACTTCTGGGCTCACACTGTAGCATGGGTTCTAAGTAACAATGGTCTTCATTTACCAACAGGATCAAAAAGGGGATGTGAGCCTGTCACCCCGTTCAGACCCAGCCAAACTGTGGCTCTCAAGGCAGCCTTTGCCTACAGCACCTCAGACCAGTTGTAACCATGGACACTCTAAAGAGAGGAAAGAAGTTCATGAGTGGCACAGCATGTACACATCCATGCACATGCATTTAACTGTGCATTCTTGTGACAAGCTTCCAGAGAGGGTAGGCACTCCCATGTGGAGAATGAAAGTGTCATTGGCCGTCTGCTCTCGTGTGATGTTAAAGTGTGGCGTTGAGTGTGTGTGTGCGCACAGTTTTAAATGTTATTGGGCCACTGAAAGCTTTTTGGAAGCAAGCTAACTCAGGGCCAGTCTGCATGTGTCTGCCCTGAAAAGGACCATTCTTCTCTCTGTTCCTCCCCTGCGCCCTCCACACCCCCTCCTCCGGTGAAACCTGAGTGTTTCCTTTCCCAGAAGGTTTCTAGAAGCTTTTTCACCCCGCCAAGCCCTGCGGCTCAAGCAGGCGCACGTGATTCCTAAATGGTAGACCCAGGTCCCAAGGTGGGAAACCGTTTGTCTACAGCTCCTACCTCTATTTATGACCACAAGCTTCCGCAGCTCTCCGGGTATAGCACTATTGTTTAAACCACCAATCACGCGGAAAAAGCCCAGGACTTTGAGTTTCACTTCCAGAAATGTCTCTGAAGCTTTTGATCTGCCCAAAGATCATTATAATTTGGCGATTCAGTTTAGGAAGCATCCACATTCTCTCTGTGTGAAGGAGCTCTTCCCATAAAAGCAGGCCACCAAACCCCAGGATTTCTTTGTCTTTGACACCTTTTGCTTTCAGCCAGAGAGAGCCCCTCGAGGCTAGGCACTCTCTGCTTTTCCCAGTAGACATCATGGTTGTGTTTCCTAAAATACAAGGTGGGCCCTTAGGATGTGCAAGGGCTGGCATCCAGGGTGTCCCAGGACGCCAAGACGGCGAGACAGCTCACATTCTTTATGGAATAATACAGCGCTTACATAGACCTCCACACGTGCACTTGTGGACTTTAAATCATCTTCAGATGACTTGTGAGACTTGGCACAGTGTAAATGCTAAACACATGGCCGTTGCTACTGTACCGTTTAGGGATGATGATAAGAAATGTCCTGGTTAGACTTTTGTTGTTATTGTTTTTATCAACTTAACACAAGCTAGAATATCTGAGGAGAGGGAACCTCAAATGGAAAAAAGGCCCATGATGGATTGCCCTGCAAGCAAGTCTGTGGAAACATTTTCTTGACTAATGATTGATGTAGGAGGGGCTGACATAGTGGGGTGTTGCTACCCCTGAGCATACAAAAGCAGCCTGTAAGCAGCTTTCTTCCGCAGGTCTCTGCTTCTGTTCCTGCCTCCAGGTTCCTGCCCTGTCTTCTCTCTGTGATAGATTGTAAACTGTAAGCTGAGGTTAACAAGGTTGCTTGTACTCATGGTAGTCTATCATCACAGTAAAAACCTAAGGAAGACAGAAATTGGTCCCAGATTTGTAGAGTCCAGCTTGGACAGACCTGACCATGCTCTTTGGAAGAAGATTAAGGAAGTGTTTGTAACTTTGGGCTGGAAGTCTTTAAATTCTTAGATCTGAATGAGCTGGGAACTTGGGAGATAACTATTAATCCCAAAGATAGGAGGAGAAAGACCACCAACCCAAGTCGTCATGGCCAAATTAATTAAAGCAAGCAAGTAATTAATGCAAGCTTTTTAAACTGTGTACACAGGCTGTCTCCCTTTAAGGCAGGTTCAAGAGGTCACCATTGGATGTGAGGAAGACAAAGCTTTTACAGCTCAGGGGTAGAGAGTTTTAAAATGGATTTGGCGGGCAAAATAGGCAGGATTACAGAAACAGAACAAATTAGTCCCTCCTGAAACAAAGACGTGGTTGCAAGGTCATTGTCAGTTGCAAGATGTCTATAAACAAGTTTTTGAAACAAAGACATGATTGCCATTCCTGGAACATGCAGTACAGAACCACTTGTAGTTAACGTTACAGGTGGGGCATTGCCCAATCTTTGAGAAACAGAGGTTTAAAAAATAAACAGGAATTGACCTCATTTGCTTTTATTGTAAGATGACTTTTAAGCCCAAGGTAGAGGCAGGCTGGTTCTTTAATACTATTCAGAAAAGTGCAGGTGATGAAGGTCTGGTTTATGAAGTTTCAAAGTGGGGTTTGAGATTCCCTTAAAGACTCTATTAGGGCAGTTTGTATGGGGTATCTGAAATAAGATTCTGTAGTGTCTGTTCATCTGGAGCCAAAGAATCAGCTGGGATCAACAAGAGACCAGAACCCCAAAATGGAACCTAATATTTATTGGGACAGTTGATGCTAGAGCTGAGAAATTAGCTGTAATTAAGAAATCAGAATCACTGAAGTAAAATCTTCTAGGAGCATTTTCTCAGAGTCAGGACAAAGAAGATGTCTGTGGTCCGGAGGAAGGTGAGACTGCATCTCATGCTGGTAGCTGAACTTGCTAATGTGAAGAATTACCCACGCCGTACTGGTTTTGAAGGCATGAAAGGGTCATGGAGAGCAGCTAAGGCTTGGTACTTTGTAGCAGGACTGGAATCCCAAAAGAAAGACTAGAAGAAACCATTGATGAAGTTGCAACATTCGTTGCATTGGAGACCCCATCATATTGGAGGCAATAGGACCATGGGAAGACCACCAACAATGTTACAGCTGTACAGTAGAATCAGTCTCAGTCCTTGCAATGATCTACAGGACTCTGGATGGCATAGCTGGAGAAGTGGAGCTGCCCAAGACCATTTGAGCCCAGAAATTCATGAGTTCCAGGCATTAGACATGGAGTTATTTATACTTCTGAGATGACTTGGGTTTTTACTTTGATTGTAACTGTGCCCTGGTTCTTTCCTATAGCAATAGAAAGTGTAAAGCTTCTTCTGATTTTACAGGAGCCTACAATTAAGAGTCTTGGAATCATAAAGAGAGTGAACTTTTAAAGTATTTGAATTTTTAAAAAATGTGGGACTCTTAAAAGTTGGAATGCATTTTATATTGTGATATTAATAATATGGTATCTTGGGGATAAGCAAGAAAGGGAAGGTTATGGCTTAATAGTAATTAAATTAAATTAAATAGTGTGGCAAGCTGATAAGTGATGAGTTGTACTGATTAGGTTTTTTTGTTTGTTTGTTTGGTTGGTTTTTTTTTTTTTTGGTCAACTTGATATCCACTGGAGTTATATGGGAAGAGAACTTCAAGTGAGAAAATACTCCTATCGTATTGGCCTGTAGGCAAGTCTACAGATCATTTTCTTAATTAAAGACTGCTGTGAAAGGCTCCATCCCACTGTAGGCAGTGCCACCACCACCAGGCAAATAGTGCTTGGTGGTAGAAGATAGCAAACTGAGCAAGGCATGAGAAGCAAGCCAGTAAAGAAATAATCCCCCGTGGCCTCTGTAATCCCAGCCCCCCTCTCCGGCTATCCGCCAAAGCTTGATGCCTCCTCAGGAAAGGTCAAAACTACTCCCACAGGCTATTTAAGCTGTACCCCAGAAAATAAACACGTAGTCTTCTCTCTTCTTCTCCGGTGGTCATCCCCCACCGCTCCCACCCCCCCCC